>CCAG010023386.1:0-71890 GCA_001077435.1 Glossina morsitans morsitans
TGCTAGAGAACTTTCTTTCCTCAACGAAAGCGAAACAACATACCGGGGTAGAAATATAAAATGGTTCAAACGCATGACGATCATCAACAGGATCTTACAAGGATCTATCACACATACCAACCCGCGTGTGTGATATACATGACGCGCGGATCCACGTAAAGTACGTAAAAGACAAGTTTTCAAAGAAAAAAGAGAATAGCAAATGTTTAAAACCAGTAAAATGCTGACCACTTTTAAGAATCCGATTCGGAAAGCTTTTTCGAAAGGAAACAAGCCTCCATTATACCACCTTCATCTAGCTTTCTTACATATTTGTCTGACTGACTCTTTTCCGAACCCTTCTTGAATCCAGTGTAAAGTAATGACAGAGGAAGAAACTGAAGAAGAAAGTGCATATACCTTGAAGAAGTTGCTAGCGGCAGTTAAAAGACTACAAAATTAAAATAAAAATTGATTTTCAATTTAATCTTATATGGAAATTATTTTCAAAAAATGTTTTCCTTCCAACTGAAATTTGAAAGATTTTAATAAACTCGTTCCGCAAATTTATTTACTTGTTATGCTGTGCAGCAATTTTCTGTTTATTTAATTTCTTACGGAACTTTGGGAAAAAGTTTTATGGAAGCGATCGGAGATAACAACAAACGGAATTTCCCATCAAAAACGATAATTTTTGAAACATCAAGTGCATCACGATGGTCACATTTGCAAACAAGTTCTCTCTTAGGAGGAAAACATACAAACACCTGCACACATTTCAGTGCATTAATTGAGATTCGTTTTATTTTCATTTTTTTTTCTTTCCACTTTTCTTTTTAATTTGCAGCGATTGCATCACATGTGACATAAAATTGAATTCAAGTCAAAAATAACATACACTTAACACACAGACGTACATGCACACAAATAGATATATGTACACGGAACGAGGAATGTCAGTTTTGTGGAAAACGAAATTCAAAAAATCAACAAAAACAACAACAGATGCTTCTACATGCAGAAGCTGTCAAAAAGTCAGCATCAATTATAATGACGTCGAAGAAGGTGAAAATGAAACGTAATATAAAACTAGAAAGCAAGAAAAAAAAACGACAAACAAGCAAACAAACAAAGTGTAAAAGGACACTTTTTTTTTCTATAGACAGGATTTGCACAAAGCTGTAATAGTAGATGTAGATGTTGTAGTAGTAGTAAATGCATTTTTCAAAATATTTACTTCAAAAAATAATCAAACTGAAAAACCATATGCATGTATGAAGTGGGTTTGAATGATATGCAAAAAAAAAAAAAAATAAAAGGAAAAAATCGTACATTATACCACATCTGTGATTATTATTCGGGGATACCTCAACCAAAAAGCCAACAAACAGTTAAGCACACACACAGAGGATTAAAATGGCAAAGAAGAGCGATCTAAACGCATATCTCAAAGCAAGTGCAATTGAAAAACGAAAAGCATATCAAATGGAAATTTGAGATACGCAAACAACGTCAGGTTGAGTGGAGTGTATTTATGCCATCCTCCACGCAGACTTTATCTATCGCAAAAAAAAAATAGAGAAAAAATCAAAGGAAATCATAAAATGCAGCGATACAAGCTGTTCGCTATTTGCTTGTGTCCGCTATACATACACCTTATGACTATTGAATTACTCGGTTTCCCTTTCTTTGATTTCTAATGGCTCCGGGGAATATTTATGCTCTCTCTGCTAGACAAGTTTTGTTTAAAAAAAAAGTAAATCCTTTACCTCTAGCGATACGAAGAAGTAATGTTTGTCTACTAAGTGTATCGTCCTGTACCGTAAGCATAAGTGAAATATATTTTTCAATGATAAATGCATAATAAAAGAACAGAGCCTTATTTAATGCTCATTATCATTATCGTCATGTTCATTATCGGTGTAGCAAATGGCAACAAAATACTACCACTATCACTATTGCTAGGCAAGCACCACTTTATGAATATTGTCACTTGAAATTTTACCACCTTATGCTAAAGTATTATATGCTTTAAAAAGCAAAAAAAAAAAAACTACAGCCAAGGACACAAACACAGGTCGCCGGTACTAACTAACATCATTGTCATTATCTTTATTAAGATTGTTGTCATTCGTACCGTTCAATCAATACAATTGAGTCGAGTACGTAGTGTGGAAAAAGAAAAGGGATCAGCAGCCGGTCAGTCAATTAAATTTCAATTGCGCGCGAGGGTATATCTAAAATAACATAACACAGCAGCGCCCAAAACTAAAGCCACTAAAGCAAACAGTAATGCTGTGTATACACACATTATCAAACAATCGTTTGTTGTTTTTTTTTTTTCTTTTTTTTTTCAAACAACTGTCATATAATGTCGTAAAAGTCGGAAGAGTCTTCATTTTCAACCCCGACTTTGTTATACGCGTGCTCTACCACCCGTTTTGACTTGAAAGTGTGATTAACTGGACGGCTTTGAAAATGCATGTAAATATTTCTCTTATTTATGTTTGCTGTATAGACAACAGACATGTATTCATTTTATAGCTCTTGGGAATTTAAGCACGCGCACACAGGCACAAACGCTTACAAAAAAAAAAACAAGAAAGAAATGAAAATCGGTTTTTACGGTACTTTTGCTCTCCTGCTGGTAAATTAACACGATAAGTAGCTGATGGGCCTTCAATGTTGCGGAAATAATACCATGGATAATAAAACTATTATCATCTTACGATTATTTCCACAAACACATGTATCCCTCTCTATGGTATATGAATAATAAGCGTTATGTGTATTAACAAAAGCATAAAAAGAAAAAAAAACGAAGCTTTATTGTCATTGCAAGTCGTGTTGTTGTTATCATTGTTAAAACTAACATTAATAATGCCAGTGCAATATCAATAGAATTGAATTTATTGCTAACATAAATCATTGTGCATTGAATGAATGCATTTTAGTATTTTTTCTTTGTTTTCTTTTTAACACAACACAACAAAACAACTAAATAAATAAACGCTAATAAATAAATACTAATTTATATAAATTTTCATTTCAAATTAAATTTATAAACAAAAAAAATGCAAACAGATATTACGCTCGTTCAGAATTCTATGCACATACAGATTTACTTGTTGCACCCGCCATTAAATTCATCGCATAACAATTCATCGCGTTCAAAATATAAAGGGAATTTTTATTTTTACAAAGCACGCGAAGCCAATCAGTTTCGTATTTTTTTTTTTTTTTCTGTTTTGCAAAACGACCTCGTGTCTAAATGGCTGAAGAGATAGGTTGTTATGATTAAGGGCGTTCTCAAATCTGCCGTCACTAGTGATGTAACATGCATTTAGGCTTACGATGGGGAGATAATTACAAAATCCATTTCTCTAAGGGAACCGGAGGAATCTGAGAATACAATATTTGTCAATAATAATTTCCAATAATCATGAAAGACCCTCTATGTTACGAAACTTTGGTCAGATATTAACCCTTTCCCCCTTTCCTATATCCATTATGTGTCGACATCATATTTCTTACACTAATTACCGTCTCGAACTATACTCGACGACTTTATCTTATTTAAAATGATTGAATGTTTTTTTTTCCTTTCCAATACGAAAGGCAGCATATTCCGAAGATTTGTATGTTTTTTTTTTGCTCAGAAAACTTTTTATCCATGTTTTGCTAATTAATGAAAAAGCTAGTGGTAGGTAAAAACAAAAAAGATAATTATTAGAAGTGGAAAAGGCTAAAGAAAGGCTAAAGGATTACGTCACCCTAGCATCAAAAAAATTTGCAGTAATGTTCAAAGCGCGTGTATTTCAAAATGAAAAGTTTTTTTTACTAAAGAACAACTGGAGCCAGGTCCGTACAGTGGTACGTAGCCCAATCTATCATTGCTAATGGAAAAACTGAAAGATGATAAATTATTTCTCGATATAAAATAAATATTTCCTCCATATTTTGGACACGATGTTAGTAATTAATCGTAATTCAATTTTTTAGAAGACCAGAATTCAAAGGTTGAAGTGCTTATTTGAAACCTTATTAGTACAATGAAACCTACTTGCTTTCGAACTTACAGCCACGCTTTCATCCCCATCTGACTGGGAGGCGAATTTTCTTTGCTTTACGTGTAGAACTCGAAATGGACCTTCATCATCATTATACACATCGTGGTTCAGACGACTGCCAGCAAGATAGTATTCAAGTCTTTACGGCAAAGTCAATCAATCTCCGAAGAGCATCATTGGCGTCGTAATTTTTTTCTGCAACAATTTATATTAAGCTTGCTCGAGAATGTCTTGGCCATCGTTGAACCCCAAAATGAGGCTTATGCTCATACCTTGCGTGCTCGCTAAGGCGAGCAGCTTTATTACCGTTAAACAGTTGTTGCATGATGAACAGCGGACGTTAGGATCCCAACGGAGACTGCTCACGCGAAACAGTAAAAAGAGTTTGCAAAAACTTTAAATGTAACTAAGTAAGTATATAACAGTCGTTCGTAAGGCTTTCATGCTTATTTTGAGAAAAATTACTGATTCATCACTAATCGTGTATCTCTGTCAAGCCAGGAGGTAATCATCTACAAAAAATTTAGCTTCCGTTTTTGCCAAATAGCTGAATACAAAACCGAATGGTAGAATACTTAAAATGCACTAAAAGGTAACAAAGCGGTTTTGCATTTGTTTGACAGAAACACAAAATTAGTGATATCTCGTTGATTGCGCCCACAATAAAATAAATAGTAAGACGAGTGCCAGCTAATTGCCTAACAACGACGAATACAGTGCGAACGAAATCATTCTGTATATTATGCCACCGAATTCAACATGAAATACTAACAAGTAATTTGGAGAATGCGAAAGATTAAAACTCGGCTTTGTATGGTTAATGTTGTCTTAAGAAAATCACACTTAAGTCTCAACTGCAACCCACCTAACGATAGGCCA
The DNA here is from genome assembly GCA_001077435.1 of Glossina morsitans morsitans. Taxonomy (NCBI): domain Eukaryota; kingdom Metazoa; phylum Arthropoda; class Insecta; order Diptera; family Glossinidae; genus Glossina; species Glossina morsitans. The sequence continues at coordinate 4,929 of CCAG010023386.1, forward strand.
CGAAATACAACAATGGTTTTATTTTGCTCCACTAGAAGAGAATAGAGTATGACGCTGTTAGAAGTTCACTTTATTGTCGAAGAAAGTATTATGGAAAAATAGCAGTAGGAGCGATATTGGTGAGGTTACAAAGTAGATCAAAAAAGTTTAAACCTTCTTCTTCCTCTTTAACGATTTATCTAATAATCGACCATACGGAAAGAAATGCTTCAAAAAACAGAATAATTGGAATTTGAAAATAATACTAAGGATGCAAAAGTTTAGAATTTGTTAGGGTGGATCAAATTTTCTCAAGAAAAGTCCTATATCAAATTCCCACCGAACAAGAAACCAAATTCTTTTAATTGTCAGAAAACAAAATACAATTAAAATGAGTCCGCATATAAACCCATGATGCACGGCGGCTTAATGTAACGTTAATGTGAACGGGCTCAAGCGATGCGATTATATTCACAAAATTAGTCTTGGAAAGCTTAGATAAAATTCGAATACCAACTAACTTGAGATGGGCGGACTTCTATAAACTATCCTTAGATACAAATTCTTAAGGTTACGCAGATAACGGCGCACAGCCACGGTAATCGGACTGGCATGAAATAAGGAACAATATATTAGATGAAGTCGAATACTTGTCTTCCATAGGAGTCTACACTTGGTATCTGCAGACGGTGCTAATTGGGAAAAACGTTATAAAATTATAAATAATTGAACAAAGTGCTATAAATTTATTTAAATCATAAGATCCCTTAATCCCTTCCCGACCGTTAAAACTTTTACAAAATACAAAAATCACACAAATCATTTTCGATACATTAGAACAGAGAAAGAAAGAAACCGAGAAAATCTGTTTTTGATTCGTTTGAATTTATAGCTTTATCGTTCCTTCCATCCGCCAAGGGCCGATCCTGATTTTTAGGTATGTCTGGATCTTTTAAAACGTCATCAGATAATTTACACAAATCTACCCGGAAAAGCTGACGTTCAAATATCGGGGCTATCAAGTTGTATTCATCTATTTTATGATTGATCAGCTTTTCATCTTCTTTACAATTTGTTAAAAATGTTTCCCATGCCTTTAGGTCTGCGCCCGTTAAAGGATATTCGCCAAAGTAAATTCTTTCCTGTTCGAATTTTCTTTTTAGATTTTTTAAGTCTTCTCTAACGTCACGTTGCAAAGCAATCCACTGCGGTGTGAAACCATTATCTGACAAAATTTTATTCACCTTATGCATAGTGAAGTCGACGTAGGGATTTTGTACATGCACATTAGGTAAAGGTTTCCCGGCACCACTTAAATTATCAAAATCACCTTTGGATATAGCCTCTTGTATATAATCCTCCACAATCCGATCAAAACCGTATTGAGTTTTCTTCATTGGGTTGTTTGCAAAAATTCCTCCTTTTTCCTTGAGACTGTTTTCACTTATCTGTGACTTGTCCACACGATGTTTTATAAGATGTTCTTGGGCTTCTTTAGCCTTCATTAACTCGTGTTGCTTGTGACGCTGTAACGGGTTACCCGGACCACAATCGTAATAACTCAGATAGTGACGATGTTGGGGTGCTGTGTGTCTTATATCAGGCACTTCATCATCATCGTCGTCAAATATTCCGCGACGATTTTTAGCAAATCTTTGCTGTAGAAACTTAAACGCCTCATCTATTTCGTGGAAGCGATCTTCCGAAGCTTCTGGCTGACCAGAATCCGGATGCACTTTCTTTACCAATTCGATATAAGCACTACGTACCGTCTCTGGGTCGGCACTGCACATTTTCACACCCAAAATAGTGCAGCACTTTTTAAATAAGTTAATCCGTTTGATGTACAAACCTCGAAAAAATGTTACATTAATTTTTAGCGGAAATGCCGGAGTTTTAAAAGCGAACATTTTTTTTTGGAAAATTTCAACAAAAAAAAAAAACAATAGAAGAAAAAGAATTTTTTTTTTTATACGTCAGTATTGACTGATTTTGTCAAGACAATTCTTACTAACATCATAAATAGATTGGATTTTCTTTTCTAAAGTTATATTTTTATATCCTACACCACTAGTGCTAGTGCAGGATATATTAAGTTTGTGAGAGCTTATGTAACACCTCGAAAAGCTTATACCAAGAAAATGATTTCGAATCGATCTAAACTTGTCCACCCGTCTGATGCCGGTTAATGTATTTTTGCGTTCACCTATCTACCTACAGATCGATGTCTTCGAGATGTTTCAATGAAATTTGGTCTACTGACATATTTTGACCCAAGAACAAACCACCTTATCGATCTCTTCTTATATAACGCCTTGCCTTAAAAAGTCGTTATATGAATAAATGTTGTGGGGCACTTAGTGGTGGGTCGTGGCCCGCTATGGTGTCATGGAATTCATTTATTTATAACAATTGGAAAAGTGAGCCGACCTCGACACCGTCTTTCAACACTTGCGATTATTCTCTTCCTGTAAAATGCCGAATAAACAACAACTCATCCTACAAACTTTTATTTCTAACAAAATATTATAACCAAAATCGCTGAACACGTTGGGGAAAGGGTGCGCTAAATATATATCTTCTACTCTAAAGGATGAAAAAGCGCTTGAGTGGGCCTGTGAAGTAATTGAAAACTAGGCATATCACCCAATAAGTTCGTAGGATGACATGTAAATGTAAGATGACTATTAACGAGCTTATGCGATTTTCAGACAGTGTTAATCTTCAGATGAAATGTGTCCAAACTTCACTACGTTACAACCATTCGTCTAAAAGTTACAATTGGTTTGGTCACGCTACGCATGATATTCAAATTTTTCCATTATTTTGCACTAACGATGTGGATGTCATCAAACATCTTCGTCGAAAGATTGAAACTGTCTGGAAATGATATGGATTCGTTAATAGTGGGAACATCAATCTGTCATCCTACAAACTTGTTGAGTAACGTAATGTACTCAAGATGTCATCGTACTCATCTCAGTGATGGTCTAGAACGAACATTACAATAACTCCATGTACTGGTTTTTTGCAGTATACAAGCCGCACATACGAGGTGTGTTCAAAAGAAAAATACATGCAAAATAATGGAGTTCTGCCCCGATTAAGCATGCAAAGAACGCTGGATCGCTGCAAGACATCAAGGTCATAGCACAAAGTGCATATCAGAAGTGCTTGGATTACTTGGAGGGAGACAAAATAGTGTTTAATATTTTAATAAATATTTTTCGAGAAAAATAAAAAGTCACCTAATTGCTTGAACACACTTCGTATATCTAAAGATTTCACCTAAAAGCGATAATAATTCACATTTTCGTTTATTTATTTACTTATTATTTTTCCCTACTCACACATGCTCGTATATAGTACGTGGAAAAAGGCATTGACCCACAATTTTGTAAAGAATTTTCTCGCATTTTTTTGTTTTTGTCTTTTGTTTTTTATTTTTTTTTTTCTATAAATACGTAATAACTTTATAAAAATAAAAAATGTGTTCACCGTCAAAATGTCTCATTATCCATCAAATAACGAAACGTTCTAAATTTCCGGGTGTCAGTCAAAATGTGGAAGATGCCAGTGTTAAATGCCAGGCATTTAATTTAAGACAACAATAACCAAATGGAGCGAAATTTATTTTCATTTCAACAAAACTCTTTCGTTTTGTCTGTCGTGTTTGTTGATATCCAAACACAACAGAAAAAAAAATGAAAATGAAATATAAAAAAAAAAAAACAAACTGACTGACATCGCAATATCTGCGTACATATATAGTTCCATGTCAAATATATACATGTATATATATAAAGTAGACACGTTGGGTGGTAAGTGTTTGCAGTCAAATATATATGAAATGAAAACAGCAGATATGTTATGTTTCATAAAAGAAAAACCTAAGCATGATCTAAAAATAAAAAAAGTTAAAGAAACGAGAACAAACGAATCTGAATGTAACTAAAGGCAGACAGAAAACCTCATCCATCTTTGTATCCGCAGCTCCAATATCGGTCGTCTTCCTGATAGCAACTATCCGTTACATCTGTTCACTTCTTTTGAGGTTATGACGTGAAATTTTTCGCTATTTTTCTCACTATCAAAGTCACCGTTTAATCAAGACATTGGACACCTTTTCACCGTATTTGCACAGTATACTATACAGTTTTCCGTTCTATAAAATTTGATAAATCCAGGAATTGCAGCTAAGAGCTAACTAACTTTTAAATAAGATAAGAATTGTTCCAATAACCAAACAACTAAAAATACCGCGTAAACTAAATTCAATCAGCAAAAAGTAAGTTAAGTAAGTTTCGTCGCTTATGGCCACAAAAGTTGTATGAAACGAATTCGTTGATAACCCGCCGCTTGGAGGAACAGCACACTACTCTTTGCTGCACTTTAAGGTGGGAAAAGTTTATCTGCTTAAGAGGTTATGGCGACAATGTGCAAGAGTTGGACCCAAACGACGCATTGTAAGAAGACAAGGAAGTCGACTACGGCATCCAGTCAACGAGAGAAACTAGTTATTGAAAGCTAAGTTCAAGAGAGGGTGTCATCTACACAAACTGGATAAATTTAAAATTGCAAACAAATTGCAGTGAAAACCAATGAAAGATTCCAGTGCGAAATTTTAAGAATCCGCTCTACAAGTAGCACAGATTCTGTGCGTGTAGATACATTTGCAGTAATATAGCTTTCCATGCCTACCGCATGCATGTATCTATCTACCCATCAGAAAGTTGTTTTATAAATGAAAGGATTGAGTGTTTTTATATTTTTAAAATACAAAACGCAGACACACATTGTCTAGGGCTTCTTAAGAAAACATGATTCAGTCAGTCAGTCAGTCAGTCAGTCAGTCAATCTGAATGTGATGTAAAGAAAATATTAAATTACACGCAGGACAAAAAGAGAAATCATGATCGGCTTAGACCGAATTTTCGATAGCTTATCGCTTATTCGTTTTTGTCAGTTTTCAACGAATGCTATTGCAAGCGCGTGAGCGTCCTGTAATATGAACATAATACTACTTTGTTCACTTTATAAGGGAAAATTTTGATTTTATAAATACACTCGCTTCAAGTATCGATGTATGTTTATTTCTCTTATGTTAATGTTTCAGAACAATGGATTTGTTAGTCTACGAAACGCTTTTTACCAAAAAAAAGTATTCCCCTTATTTTTTGAACACATTGTTTTATCATGTATATGGCAACGTTCCTCAACTGTTCGAATGCGACCAACAGGTCATCAATTAAAAACGTGGACATGCCAAGCTTTAGCTCTGCGATCGCAAATCTCCCAGCAAGTGAGAGCAGACAGATGAGCGGACAGGCGGATTGGCAAGTGACGAACAATGAGGCAGTTCAACAAATAAGTAGGGAGTTTAAAAGGGCTAACCGAATTCGTCATCTTCCCTTGATTAGGAATATCTAGCCTTCGTGGCGTTTCACCTAAATACTTGTGGGCGTTCACATCACTGTCATAAGCTTCATAAAGTCCCCATTGTGGATAAATAAATGTTGTGCAATTAAATTCATTGCACTTGGAAAAGTCAAACAGAGTTGAAAGGATAAATTTGATCTGATTTCCCCACTGATCAAAAACCAAAATGTGTTTACGTTGTTGCTTTACATACATTTGAGAATATTCCTTTCACAGATATACAATGGCCAATGGATGTTTCTTGATTTGTGTAAGTAATATACGATCTTCGGTTTCCTCTAATATATGGGCCAGAGAATAGCAAGTGAATATGATCGGCCCTCTAGGGAACATTTTGCACTAAACACGGTTTTCTCGAACACCTGAGTTTGCCTCAATTGTGTTTTTATACATAAACTTCCAGGTAAACGCCTGTAATAAATTAGAAAGTGGGCAAAGTGTATGACCAAGTTGCTAGCCATCTAATAAGAAAAAGCAGAACAGTGTTAAAAGTGACGCTCAACCGATTTAGACAAATAAGGCGCCCAATGAGACGATTTATCTTCTAACCGTCTAGACTTACGCTTACTGTTATAAGCACGTCATTCAGCTTCCGAATGGCGGCTCCCTGAGCAGCCGGCTTATGAAATAAAAACACAAATTACTGCATATTTTATGTTGGCCTAACTTAGGAGCTTTGATGCAATTGGCAGTGGCCATTTTAAGGGAACCCCTTGTTAATTATTGTGAGAAAAAATGCAAAAAAATAAAGCCGTTTGATCACTGCACAGACGCTTAGCATTCCATCTGCGTATGTATGTAAGCATTGGAAGTGGGACTTTTTGACAATTTTTGAACTGGTTTTTGAAACTAATCGCAAAACGTTAAAAATGTTTTGGTAGTTTTTTCCTTTTGTACGCATCACCGTTTGATGAGGGGCATATTTGCAACGCGCAGGAAAAAGCTTCAAAGGTCCCGCAAAACCTATACATTTTTGATGAGTATCGCATTTTAAATCGATTGAAGAATATCTGTCTGTCAATCTGTCTGCCTACGGAATATCGTCTTAAACTTTCATTAGAAGTCGTTACACGCCAAATCGATCGAACACACAACGCATAACGTAGCCTAACAGCATCTCTGTGTTTCAAAATCAAATAAAAATTTGCTTTTTTGCATGTTTCGCATACGCTACAACAGACAGACGAAATAACATATCATTTTTATTTACAAAAAAAATCGAAAACATCAAAACACCAAGTCCACCCAATATTATAGAATACCAAAGCATAGCTTTTTCCTTTTTTTAAATCTTTTTTAAGATAGCGATGAACGGTGAACCGAAGTTTCGGTGGCAGGCAGATACAATTTTGTTCATTGTTAGATTTTACATTGTTTGTATAGATATATATATATATATATATATAGTATCGATATCAATAAATTTTTCCGGAAGGCTTAATATTTTTTACACTGCCTAATGTATGTATATGAGAAGAATACTTTCGATGGGTTACTTATGAAGCGATAAACCAAATAAAACACAGATCTTCGAAACCAGTAATATATGAAAAAAGAAAATAACAACGAATAAAGCAACAGCAACAACAATATTATGTATATATGTAAACAAAAACATTTCAAATACACGGCGTTGACACAAGAATACACGATAAATGATAAAACAACAACACCATACTGACAAGGTAGATGTAGCGTCAGACGGACTAACGAACTGATAGAGAATACATATAACGATTGTAAAAATAACCAACGCACACCACATTAATACAATATATATGTGCTCGAATAGATGATGCACGCATACATCGACAAAAAAGCTTTTCAGCACCGACATACACACAGTTGCGGTGGCACACAATGAGTAAAACGCTGCTATGCATACAATCGTATACAAATCACCGATTAATGTTGTGGTAGCTTGGATACATACACAGTAACATAAACACTTGCTCATCCCAATAAAAACCGATAGTCTACCAACCACCATATATTATACGAATATTATATATATATTTCATATGCATATACATGCATGCGGATATATATCTACTGGTACGGCGGTGAGTTTCTTTTACCGCGCTATAAGAAAAGCGTAGGTATAAAAGTTGGTCGCGAGAAAGGAGCAACTACACGGCTTATCTGTTTTGCATTCTATAGCTATCTTTTTCGCTTTCACATTTCCTCTGACGACGATAGGGAATATGAATTTTCGAATTTCACTTAACATGCGCTCTCACTCTTTTCTCAATCTCATTAAAGAAATTCGAAAATTCTCCTGCTTTATTGCGTATGTGTGTTGCCTTCTCCTTCGCCTTTTGCGTTCTACATATTCCACAAGAGCAAATTAATTTTTGCGTTTCTCTGTGCTATTCGAAATTGTTTGTGTGTGTTACTCATTCGAAAGCATTTCACTCTCTTACCTTATCAAATCCGGTAGGCGTTCTAAGATCTTAGGGTGGGTGTGCTTTTTAGTATAGGAAGGCGACATTGCCACTGTGCATGCCAGCATTAATTCGGTGGATAACTCGACAGGATGTTGTGGTGATTTTTCTTCGGGAAGCTACAATAACAAGAACAATAACAACAAGAAAAAAACATCATAAAAAAATCATTAAAAAAGAAAGGAAAGAAGTAAAGAAATAGGATTAAAGAGAGATTTTGTTATTATTTTTCTTTGGTTGGATTTTAATATCTTCGTTTATTACAGAAATTTTAACACATACAAATACTTTTTTTTTACGATTTTTGCCGTTGTTGCAATTTTCATATATGTATATACGAATACATTTATATGGTATACGTTGCAGAGTAATAAAAGTAAAAATAAAGAAATAATAATAATAAATACATAAACACAAAAAGAAAAAATTAAATGATGATAAGGATAATAGCAACAAGGGCCTCACGTTATGAATGTAAAAATTACGCCGTTTTTGTTAAATCATAAAAATTCTACATGAAATAAAATTATATAGGACGCGCAATATATTACGAACCATGTATTTATATAAAGCACGTACGCACATAAGTAGATTTATAAAGAAAAACAAGCGAAAAGGAGGCTATCGCTTATGATCATTGTATGTTACAAATGACGTCTATCTAACGGGCGTTATTAATTATCGTAAACCAACTGTAGCCGAGAAATATAATAACAGTGCAACAGCAAGCGGACAGCACTCGCTGAAGTTACTGCGAACAAGGTGACAAACTTTGTTGACAGAATAAGAGTATGCATGGAAAGTCTGACTTGCGTGACTGAAAAACAATTGTTGAGTGCCTTTTTCATAAGGATACTATGACAGTTGGCTAGAAATCGAAGTCAACTATTTTTGCATCATTACTATACGTAGCTCTGAAATATTGACGATTGGTTTCTTTTTGTGGCCCCCTATCTTCCTATTTTCGAACTGTAATGTAAACTTTCTGCGACGGAAACGTTACACACAGTACGTGCCATGCAAACTAGTTCCCCAAAGTAGTACTTTTAGTCACCTTACTTATGGTTCTTTTTGCTTATAAGAAAAAGGAAAATACTTTACAATCTGTGCAACTGAGCATCCTCTTCCTGATTCACTACAGATGTACACAAAAATCACTAACTGAATAGTAAGAAACCATTCAGTGTAGAGCGGTTGTCAAAATCAGCTGATATAGAATATAGCTTGACAGGAAATATTGCACGGCTGTCTCTCATACCATAAGCGTTATTTACATATGTTTTACCAAAAGTTGTCAGACTAACATAAACCAAGTTTTTTAATAGTCATTTTTAGTCCGTTTGTCTTAAGTAACTTTCGTTCAGTGGAAAAGCCTTTCATGCGCTTAAACCATTTTGTAAAAGATTTTTTCATATTCGGAAAGCAAGAGAAGCTTTAGCCATTGTTTGCTTTTCCGCCCTTTGAAAACGTACTGGTCTTTGCTTGTGGAGATCCATAGAGTTCTCTCAGGACATTTCAAGATTTCTGATCAGTCCTTTGATGGTGGATTACATTACATTCCCTTTACATTTTTTAGCTTCCAACAAGCAATGGCAGCAGCGTCATTATGTAAATTAGTCCGTATGAGGATCACAAATTTATTATTTGCATTATTTTCGCGTACTTTGTAGACTAAAGATTATCAAGTTTTTTAGCTTTACGTAAAAATTAACCATCTTTTTATTCTCTCTCTATACATGCAATGTGAAGATGACATTAGTTTTTGCTGAAATTACTTTATTTTGAAATGTCCACTACCTACACTACAATTTTTTCTGCCCAAACGGTTTCTCAAATACATAAAAATTCTGTTATCAGTGGCAGGAACATCAATGCTCAGGGAATATCCCTCAGTTATTTAACACGGTGATGGTCACAAGGAAGTGGGAAGAGAAAGATGAGGAGTGACCGCAGCCTGGCAGCGGCCCTTCATGGGCAGGACGCTCATTATAGCTACGACCAATCGTAATTAATGCACGATCTACTGCACTAAAATGTAAGCCCGGTTAAGTCAAGTTAATAGTCTCGCTTCTTATCTACTTGGCTAAGAAGTAGTCCGCTAAATCCAGTCAGTATATTCCTACAGCGTTTTACACTTTGAGCTTTTGTGGCATCATATACGCTATTTAATATGCTTAAGCAGTCAGACGTAAAGAAGTGGCAGCTTATGGTATGTGATGTGCTTTCACCGATTGAACACTCATTCCAGCCGCGCTGAGAGCGAACGTCACTACTCTTACCTAGTTTGTCGTTTGTTGATTTATTTGAGATTTTTTTCTGCCTCAAAGGCTGAATCCTCTTATTATCAGCAGCAACTACTCTTCCATTAAATTCTTTCCCGATGTCATTATACTGTTTTACACTTTGGTCTTTTTTTGGCATTGTGCAGAATATTAAGCAAGCTTGGCAAGAAAATCGTATTGCGCATGAAAATATTTGCACAATCTCTTGTGAATTGATTTGATCTGACCGAATGACAGGCAGATACTCCTCGAAGATTATTGAACACAGATTAAAAATTTTTTAATCAAAAATCTTTTCCCACTCAACTTGCGCAATACATTTTTTGTGCAAAGCTTCGAATAACGATACGAAGCTCTCAACAAGTGGAACAACAATTTACGTCTAGAACGATCTCCGGAAGGCAAAGCGAGAATTAAGTCTCCCGAAAATTAAGTTTTCTGACTAATCCTTCGGAATAGAAAAATTGGAAAAAAATCAAAAAAACTACAACAATAAAACGCTTTAGAGTTTCTTATATACACCAGTTAAACTTATGGCATGTGGAAATATTACTCTGAGTGAACACGTGAATTCAATGTAATCAATGTATATATTTTTGTCTAGTGAAAGCCCGATATTTTTTAGACGGCTTAATATAAGAAAAATTCATCAGTGATTAACCAGCTACGTGTTGGTCGACATATTTTCAATTCAGTTCGTATTTATATAACCGTAGGTGTGCGCATATGCTTGAAGTCAAATACATCCTCATATTCATCTGCCAGCAGCACACAGAGTATATAGAAAAGTTTCTATTTACTACTATTTCAGTGTGTAGGTTGGCATACATACAAAGATTTTTTATAGTCACTTAACTCTTAGTTTTAAGCGCTATTTCTCACTTTCCACGTTTATTTATGACAACTGTTGCGCTCCTCCAAAGATTACTAAAGGAAAACTTTACTATATGCACCCAGATCTAAAAAATATGATTATTGAAATAATCAAATTCTTAAGTATTAAGGTATTGGATGTAATTGGCTTGTTCTGCTTAGTGCTAATAAACTGTGCCTACAACTTGGTTGCAGTTTAAAGGCATCTGATGACAAAGAGAAAAAACGTTTGAATGGTTTGTGATATTTGACGACGACATCTCAGTAACAAATGCCCCACAAGCCTTACTTTTCCATCACCCGCATTTTGAACAAATGAACCATAAAACTTAAGCATCATTACCCACAAAGTTATGGCTTTAAATTCAAGTCATGAATAGCGTTTGAAATCGCTTGCACTTAACTCGATCTTTAAAACCAAAGTATTTTTCAGTTAATCTTCTAGTACATTACAGCCAAATGTCCCTTTTGTGTGCACTTTTCAATAGATAACAAATAATACGTTTTGCCGGAATATTTTTAAATAGCACAGATACCTAAGCCTATAGTATGTACAGTAGTAATGAAATATGTTTCTAGCTGTGATTCAGTTCAAACCTCTCAACGTTAGTTTTGAAATGTAGTGAAATAGAAGTCACTAATAGCCACCGCTAACTTGCTCACTAACGGTCGGAATGTTATGAAATTTCGGCATATTTCGTTCGAAATTTTGTTGGTATCATCTGAAAGTCACATGGATTCGTCAATAGCCTTCCTACATCTAGTTCTGGCGATTGCTTTTGCCATGTCAAGGCAAACACTTAGAATCAGTCATATGGGATATAAGAGGACTAGCTTCCACACCACTCATCAGTTAGTTACGAAATGTAAAGTGAATAAAGTAAAATTTGAATACGAAGAGTTTTATGCCATAAAAAAAAACAGCTGCCACCGAATCGCAGATGGCAGCACAATGATCCTGACACTATAAAAAAAAAAAGCGCTGCAGGTAGCTGAGGGTAGCTTTTTAACTTGGACAGCAAAGCCGAATACAGTTGGTAACCCGATTTAGGGAGATTAGTTAAGAGCAGATTGTTCTGGACTCGTACTCGAAAGTAACGAAATTATTGCTGAGGAACACTACCAATAACAACTACTATATTTGCTCTGATCGTTACAGAAAAGGCTGTTATAGGCAAAAAGGCGTTAGAGCTTGGTTATCAGAATTATGAGGCTTGACCTTATGTTGCAGGCCCCGTCGAGGAATCATTTGCAATAGTGCGCTACCATCATCAGCAGACACTCCACCTTAACAGCCGCAATGCCGCCATCCTTATAATGACACTCAAAAAATGAATGCTTACGTAGACTGCGTCAATAAAGGGTTTGTCCTTACGGCTCACATTCATGTACTCTCGAAATAAGTGCCTTTTTATTGATAGAGGGTCGACTAACAAGTCAATGGTCGTGCGTTCAAATCGCAACTGCGGTTAAACATTCAATTAAGCCGACAGATAGCTCTAGATGCTAGTGCTTTAAGACTTTAGTCTTAGAATTTATTCTCTGTCATATAATGTCTACATACGATGCCTGCGATTGTCAAATACTCATTGAGTGATTAGCCAAAGACCAGAGTGGGAAGCGTCTTGAAGATGAAAGTCGCCCCAATAAAAATCTGCGAAATTCTATCGGTATGGCATTGTCTCTTCCCTAAAAACTTTTGAAAGTTACAAACGGAATGATAATATTAGTACGACTATATCGTTTGATGGTAAACTTAAAGAAGGATATATTTTCTTAAATGTTGCAATTCTTGCCAAATTTTTTTTTGGTAAATTCATAAGTAAATGTTGCTGAGCATCACTAACCATCGTCTTGCAAATATAAGAGGACGGGTTGTGCTTTTTATAAAAACATTACGGACATGTTTTTGGGCTACCAAAAAATCTGTGAGACATGCTTTGTCATTGCGTTTGTAACATTTATAAACCAAAGTAAGATTCTCAATCCTTTGCACGCGTTCGTCCATCTGACCGTTACTGAAATTATTGAACATATAAAAATTAAGAAGAGAAAGTGAATTTTGACTGATAAGATTGACGCTACGTTAAGTTTGATAAATTTAGACAAAGCTCCTTTCGCTCCTCCTCCAAATATAAAAGAATAATAATAAAAGAATTGAAATAATCTGGAATGAAGAAGAAGGAACAACAACAACAAGTCGAAAATTCACCTAAAAAGAAAGACTAAAGCAATTAAGTATTTTCCATCAATAGGTCATCATGAGAACTATCATCGAAAACTTTCATTTCGTTCTTTGATTCCACTTTTCTTAAATGAGTGGGTGCGTAAAATTCGCCTTAAGACGAATAAAGTTTCCTTCATTTATTGTTTATCGAATCATGACATTAATGTTGAGTAGGGCGCCTTTCGATAAAATTCCAATAAAAATAAAATGTCACCAAAGCGCAAGACAAAGTCTTAAGAGGCAAATGCAAATAAATTAAATCAAATTAAGCTGAGCCTGAAAGTGTTCAGACACACTGTCGTTAACAACACACTTCAACAGCTTTATAATAAACAAATTTTTTAATAGCAAACTCATAAATGTGTCCAAATCTTTTAAATTGTAAATAAGAAAAAAATTCTTCACAATTTTTTAAAATTGTAAGTAAATGAGTAAAGCATAAAAAGGAAACTAAATGCAAGGAAAAAAGTCCATCTTTATATTACGTACACTTTGTTACTCGTCCTTAAGCTATGTTGCTGAAGATTTTCTTTTCGCTATCATACGCAGGTGGAAACGTCCTGAGAAAACACCTATAATTCGTGAATTATATAAAAAACGAAACTACTTGAACACAATATTTTGGAGAAATTTTTGACTCACATTTATTTGTGTATGTCTATCCGTCTTTCATTCTTACCCGCAGAAAAAGAATCGTACACAATACATTTTTTCTCGATCTTTGTAAAGTTCTGAACACAATTCGTTTATCCGTCCGTCCATTCGCTTTTATCAGATTGATTAAAGTAATTACAAAAGTCTGTGCTCAGCTAAAGAAACTGAGCTTAAAAGTGAATGTAATCATAGGCAAAACAGCTGAATGGCGAACACTTTGGAAGTGATGGAAAGACTTCTTGCTTTTGAACGAACAAGGTGCGACACGTGTTTGTGAAAAAGTGGAATTGCGAAGAAAAGAACAGTGGAGGTTGATTTTCAAAGCAAACGTAAATATTTGCTCAGTAGACCTTATTTCAAGCTCAAGCTTTTGAAGTGAGTATAAATTTGTAATTGGGAACAGTATCACACTGTCAGTTAGTCTCACATGCACGTTGTCCCCCAAACTTAAACCTAACTGCTCCTACTATTATTATTATTATTATTATTATTATTATTATAATTACTAATACTATTATACTTCTGCTTCCTTATGACTAATCTCGAGGCTAACGGCCTTTAGAAGTAACACGGTGATGATTAGAAAAAAGTGAAAGAGAGAGAGAGAGAGAGATAGGGACTGACCGAAGTCTGGTAGGTGCGTGTCCAATCGGCAAATATTGTGCCTTTAGAAATTGTCGATTAGGGTAAGATTTCATATCGATTAAGCTGCACGTCAATCCGCCTGTCCGCGACTGTAGGGGGGCTCACATAGTCGCAAACGTTGGAAGTTGCAACTTGCCAAATAAGCTCTCAAGTTATTACCCCAAGTCAAATTGGAAAATGGGTACATAGCGGTACACATAATATTGAACTGTTGCCCACAATCCCTAGCAGACATTGATCTAAAACCCATTGCAAACATTTGTGAGGATTTTATTGAACATTGAGCAAGATTCGTCTACAACCGCGCCTACAACAAACAAAAAGGTGTAACTTGTAACTTATATTAAATACTGAAATAAAGCTTAGCACATATACTTCCCAGATCTACGCAACAAGACAGTGCAAAAAATATTTTCTAATAATCAACTCATTGATTAACAGAATAATTTCCAATTTTTATATATAGAGGCCGGTTTGCAGCTGTCGATATCGAGTAAACTTGATCATAGTTTTTACATATTGATCGAATCGAAAAAGAAATCTTTCGACCGTAAAATTGCTCTCGAGTAACACTAAACAATATGAATATTAAAGAACAATTCGTAGTTATTTTGCAATGAAATTTCTACTCCTTTATTTCGCGCCTAGCGTGCAGTAAGTCGCTCGATCCTTTCGTTATCAACAATTTGTTACAAGTAGAATTAATCGTTACGATGTTATCTACAGCTTCCAACTAGAACCGTTTAAACACTCCATTCGGGAGCTGTCCCAGATGGGCCATCACAACTGAACTTGCACATGATCACTTGAAACGGTGCACACCCATAAGATAGACAAAGATAACCACAACTTCCGTGTTATAAAAAGTAAACAAATACATTAAAATTTTGCAAATGAAAATTAGGAAGGGGAAGGCAAACGAAGTGCTTCCACTTAACCACATTTAAACAGATTATACTGAACTTGGGCAGTGTAGGAAATAAGCTGATTGCTGGAATAGCGGAAAAGATGTCCATAATTGTAATAATTTTAGAAAGATTAGGGAGAATAACACACATCGCTAATATATCTCGCAGAGCCGCAACTACAACGAGTTGCAATAAATATCTATAACGCTGTTGAGGAAGCTTTTAAACAGAAAGTTATTTCTTAAAAAAAGCTTAATTAAAATCATTCAACTTTTCATGCATTTACATGTGTTACAAAATAAACTGAACTATTCTCGTTTTCTGATTGTAACTACGTGGTTACGAACAAGATCAATACTATTGTTGTTGCGTTCGCGAAATGCCCAGAGATTGCTCAGGCTTGCGTAATATCAAGGATTGTAAAGAGTACTTGGGCAAGGTATTTCGCTCGAGATTCCCGGAATTACCAACGTGGGCAACAGGGATTGAAATTCCTGATTTCACCCTATCGCGGCGCATACTGAGTGGTTTTTCTTCATTTTTACAGTCTTTAAATTTGATTTTTACAAATTTGAGAAAAAGTTATAAAACTGTTAATGTTTCCTTGCTTTTCATAGATATTTATATGGACGCTACTGATCGGTTTAATGAGATACATTAAACTGAGCATAACAACTGTAATGCAACCTCAAGACATGTCCATGAACATGAATCTGAAGAAAAAGCAGCTACGTATCAATTGCCGATGAAAATGCCGAAGATAAATTGTTGGTTCTACAATTTCGTGCTCCATTCATATCCAAACACATCAAAGATTTTCATCAAAAATTAGAGCAAATTCTTAAAGGAGCTCAAAGACGACCTCAACATTAATGCTCTAAAAGCTGCTTCTTTGCCTTTTCGGGTTCAGAGGCCCCATGAACAAAACGTTGAATTTTGATATGAAGTAATACATGGAAATGCAGCCTATGCTATGTGCAATAAGAAACATTGAAGATCAACAGCAACAGATCAAGTTGCAGATAGTCTTGGTTTTCCTTACTTCAAGGGAACATATTAAATGAGTGACCTCCTCGTTCATCTTCCAAAACTTACATTATTGTGTCATGTCTGTGTTCCTGCTGTTAAGAAAGTAAGTGGGGTTGTGCGAAAAAAAAAAAAACAAAAATTCGAAGAAAAAAGCTCGAGTGCGTTTTCCGCTAGACATTGCTCGGAGGAGAAATTTTTAAACAATCTGACAACACTTTAACGAAACTCCAGCGTAAGGTCATTGCATCTGATGAGGATCATTTTTAAATAAATCATAAAAACTTTAATGGTTAACTAATATATATTTTATATTTTTAACAATTTCCGAAAATTGCCCGATTAAACTTATGTATGCATATGTTTCACGCAATTTTAAATGTGAGAAGAAGAAATAGTCAAAACATAAAGCAAAAGATTTAAAAAGCATTCTCAATCAAAATTTTCTTAAATAAACAAATCAGAATTTCACAAAAAAAAAAAAAAAAAAAGAAAAAAGATTTATTGCTTTTGAGAATTGCAAACACTTCTTTCTCTCTCGAAATATTTAGAATCTACAGATGTACATATATGCACGTTGACACATGTATATATATATATATATATATATATATATATATATGTATATATGTATATATCTACTTTGTTCAATTCATTGGTTTCTTGGGTATTGGGTGTATACAAACATATATACGGCCTCCTCACAACGCAGCTTAACAATCGTATAGATAATAAATTTCTTTAGCGTTTTCTCACTTGCCGGTTGTTAAGTTTTTCAGTGTACGACCCGTGCATTAGTGGAGGCACCGAAAAGTATTTGATGGCCATTTAAATCCAACAGTGTGCTTTATGGCTTAAAAAATGTCACATAAACATATACGTAGCACGCATACAGACATATATAAATATACAAATACACTGGAGACTTGAACTCGTAGTTTTCGTCTTGACTCATACACTCATTGCAATGCCGTCTCCTCACTTTATGAATTTGAGTGCACTGTGTATATATTTATGTATAAGTAAGTTGGCGCCACCAGTGACACTTTTATTGTTCGTTAATTCATTGAGAGGCAACAATTATTTCTGAATTAAATTATAACCAAAAGAAAAACGCTTAAGGTCTATATTTTTTTCTAGAAAGCTTGCAATCCGATGAGCATTAAGTGAATTTTCTACCGCAACAGCTTTACACGAAAGTGTTTTATGATATTCGAGTAGGGTTTAATCTTTGGCGCCAGAGATGAAAGAAAAAGTGTTTTGTTTGAAAAGTGAGAAATAAATTCCAAAACAAATTATATTCAATTTAAGTCGAAACTTGATAGTAAAAGAAAACATTTACATGCTCTTCTTAATTGTTTTCATAATCCGAAATAAAGACTATCTTAGACAATAAACAAGTACTAGCAGAAATTTTTGCCACAAACATATTCGCTTTATAGGTGCATCTCTGAAAGCACCTACTAATTGTCCGTCTAACTGAAAAGTACGGCAGTGTATCAAACACAATACTTTATAGACTTGTGTTATTTAGATGTATCTTTTTATAGAAAAACACGGTTTAATTTCCATATTCATCCACTATCAATTAAGCAAGATCCACATTGGGTTTTATTAAGCGCTGGCCTCGTGAGTTCGTCGAGCCATATGTTACCAAGAGACTGTATATGAAGTTCGTTAGACAAATATTAGAATATACAGCGGAGGTATGATCTCCATCCTAACAGTTTTTTATGAATGCGATTGAATCGGTGCAAAAACAATTCTCGCTTTTTGCGTTAAAGAATTTGGCATGGGACCACCTCGTGACCCTCCCATCACATGAGGATATATTATTTATCTCATTACCCAGTCTGGCGGAACGTCGATTTATACTTGGTATCTCACACTTGGTAAAATTGATCAATGAAGCTATCGACACAAAAGCTCTTTTGAATGAAATCTATATTAATGTTCTCGTGCGATCCTCCAGAAGTTATCAGTTATTAAAGCCTAGTTGATTGTATGAACCCAAATTAGGGTTCATAGCAATAATTTAAATAAGGTTCACAATCTGATCAATATATCTGGGTCTATAATTAGTATAAAATCAAATCTTCTTAGTGCTCATACATTGCCAATGTCATACCTTGGTGATAATAATCAACAAATGGGTGATTGGTAAGCGTTGTGTTAATAAAGTCTTGGTGCTCCCGCCTGTTCATGTCTAAAAAACGGTCAAAAAGGTTAAGTGCACTGTCATGTAATCTGGCGGCAATATGATAAGTTTGAAATTCGCAAAGATACGAAAAGACATTTTTCTCCAGCATGTTTTATCCGTTGTTTGCCATTGTAACCTGAATCTACATATATAATGAATATATTCTTAATAATAATATTTTTATATAATTCTGAAAAAATAAACTTTAATCGTCTCTTTTACATTGATTTTAATGTCCAGCTCTTACAAAGACGCCTCCGTGTCGATGTAATCCGAACTGTAAAACAGACATAATCAGTTTCATAGAGTGGTAATACTGTCGTGTCATGTTAGCAACCTAACGTATTGCGTAAGAAGAACTTTCTGAATTAATTACTTTTAAGCTTCTAAAATAATAAAAGCAGAATATTGCTCTACTTTCTTATGTCGTTCCAAAGCAGAAGGTCGTGACAAGATTTATTGGAGCGAAGTAAGAACTATTTTTCATAATATAGAAAAAGTTTTTTTTAGGCTGAGAACTATTCAAATTCGGTCTTTTTTTGTTCGTAACCGAAAAAAATGTCCCGATTTCCCGTCAAACAGAGAAATTTAAACCACGATAGAAAAAACGCAGAGGGATTAGAGCTTGCACAAAATTGGTTGGAATTTAAACGCATGGGCAATGCTGTAAAAAAATGAAAAAATGATCACGTCTACTCAATATTATAGTGTATCAAAATTTAATTGTTTACTTGTTTTTTCAATGCCTTTATAACGCGCAGAAAAAATCTTTCAGAAACCCATAAAGTATACAAAGCCAGTTCCAAATCGTGAATGCAACTAAAAATGTTCGCCTGCTCGTCTGTCCATCTGTCTATTTGCGCAACTTTGTAGCATTTGTGGGAAACATTCCCCCGTCAGCGAAAATGATGATATCGTCCAAAAATTTGCAAAAGCATTTGGACCTAATCTTTTCAACGTCCACACGCCACGGCAAAAACTTTTGTTTTGAAAATAGGAGAAATCAACAGCCCATGAGAATTTTGTTCTTTTACTTCCTTTGTGTTTTTTGGGGTAAACGGTGATGGGCGTAAAAGATTCGGTCCCGACCGAATTTAATTGTCTTACTTGTTTTTCTTTATTTCTTCCTTTTTTTTTGTATATTGCACCTGCTAAAATTTCTCTAGTTGTGCTTAGCAAAACACTATCATAGATTAATATGAGATCAATGGTCGATCGGGCCCACTTTATACAAAATCTAGAAGAAATCTTTATTACAATAATCGAAAGTTATTTTTACATATTTCCTTTGGAGTTGTGGGAGCATTGATTTTAAAAAAGGCACGTTGAAAAATGGTGCGAACAATTGCAAATTCTATGAAATAAGACGCATTATTAGTGTATGGGTTAGTTTATTTGATTGCGTAGAGGAGTGCTTGCATCTATGGCAAAATTCTGATAATCATTGCATCAAAGAGTCGATCGCAGTGTGAAAAAGGTTTATACACCTAATTTTTCACACCTTGTTGTACCCGCGAAATTCATAGTATGGCGACATTGATTTTAGGTTATATTATTTAATCAAATTAAACTCAGAGAGCAGGATCCAAAGTGCTTACAAGTTTAAAAGTATTTGGTGTCTTTTCATAAGCTCAGCAAGTCTGAATGTATCAATTTAAACTCACCTGTAAACTTTGGAATAAGGCATCAAAGAGTGATGGCAAAGAGTTTCCTAACATTGCATGACGAGCTATTTGAGGGCATAAAGTACAAGCATTACGATATAACTGAACAGCCGAGACGACAGCTCTAAAAGAAGACAAAGAAAAGTTTTAAAATTAGTAGAAAGCTTTTATGCATACCCAGCATAATTACGCACTTCTTTGATACCTCTGAGTCCTCCTGCATACTTTTTGCGATCACATTTGTTGCAAGTGCACCAAGACCGTCCATAAGTAAAAAACATTGAAAGTCAAATACTTGGGCTTTTGACATTATCCGCATTAATTGTCCGAGTGCTCGTTCCAATCCTTGGGCACCACCGCCTTTATTAACAAGATTAAGATATTTTGGTACTTGAGATTCACGTTTCATGTGCAATGGCACTGGCTGAAGCTCCTTAAAGTATTCGTCAGCACTAAAAACGTAAAAACATAGAAGAACTTGAACATGCTCACGGAATTTTAAAAGTGTGTTACCTTTGAGACATTCTCAGCTTCAGTTTTTTGATTTTCTTTTTGTAACCCCGAGTATGCTCGCGACTACCAACATCGGACACTGTAGATGAAAGGTCTCCATCTTCTGGCTGACTTTCTGCGTTTTCTAGACGGCTCGTAGCGTTCTCTTCCAAATTTCGCGACGGTATAGTAAGCTCTAGAGCACGTTGCCGTATATGCTCGATATTTTCCTCGTGTCTTCTTGCCGATTCTTTTTGTTTTTGCAAAATTTTCCTTTGCAATTCTTCAGTAGTTTGTTGTTGTTGCACCTGAAGCGCCAATAATCTCTCCTCCCTGTCTCTGGCTTTTTCACGGGCCAAAGCCTGGCGCTGTTTCTCTTTTTGTTCTTGCATTTTTCCGACGCGTTGTTCTTTTTCCAACCGACTCTCGTTGATTTTTTCTAATTTGCGCTGCCATTCTTTTTCAAGTTCTTGGCGTCGTCTTTCTACAGCTGCTTCCTTGGCAGCTTTTTCCTCCATACGCTTTTGTCGTTCCTGTTCAAGATCCTGCAAACGTCCTTCAGTTTCTTTTGATGATTCTATGAGATCAAGACGTTTATTTTGAGCCTCTATATTCTTAATAAAATTAATCTCTTTAAGTTTTTTTTCTTCATCGTGAGCCTTCTCGATAATTTGCCGCAAATATTGCTCACGATTCTCAGCTGCCCGCTGAAGTCGTCCCTCCATTTTTAAACGTTTATCTTCGATGAGCTGACGTTTAGCTGCCTTAACATCTTCTACTCTTGCTAAAAGTTGTTGAATTTTTATTGTTTTCTCTTTTTGCAAAGTCTCTCGTTTCTGTTGAGCTCTCGCTTGTTTAGCTTGATACTTTTTAAGGGTTTCTTGCAATGATCGACGTCGCGAAGGTGATGATAATTTTTGATGTAATTCTTGTGCACGACCGGGATGTCGAGATACATAAGCTTGCAGTGTAGCCAAAGCTTCTTCTCGTTCGCCCCATGACATTTCCGATAACAGAGCTTGATAACGCGTTTCCAAACTTAAGTTTTCATCTTCGGTACTATCCTTAACGGGCACGAACACAACTGCTGATGTATTTAATGGGATACATGGTCTCTCATCATCGTGGTCGTCGTGATCATTTTCTAAAACGCCTACTTCACAGTCCGTCTCGTCGGTTTCAGTGTCTACATCTATTTCGGTACTTTCCAATTCTCGAATTTGTCGCTCTAAAGATTCTTGCTCTTCGACTAACAATCTTTGATGTTCATCACATTCATCATTTTCATCACAACTCGAAAGAGCGGCTGTACCTATCACTCCATTCGAAAGAGACTCTCCAGCAATATTGAGATGCTCCGCCTTCGAAGAAATGCTTCGATAAAGATCTCCTATAGTTTTTGAGAAATCACGATTAGTCTGGATCTTAATGTCAATCTTATTGTGATCAGCCGAAACTCCCTCTGATGGTAAAAACTTTTTAGTTGATGAATTTTGGGCTTCTACGATGGTTTCTGTAGAAGACGCTCTATTAGAATTATTACCAGACTCTAGGTGGCCATTACTTAATATTTCAGACGATTTTGTTCCACCATTATTCAACTTACGTTGAGCGATTTTTTCACTACGCATGTATTCCTTATGCAGAGAAGTCATTTTCAGACCAGTGAGATCAGATTTTTGACGTTTTATAATATTTTGGCGGCTGGGTATGGAAATAGGATTGCGATCCAGTACAAGTACTTCTTTTTTGACAGAGGCTAATGTTTGTGTAGAACTCTTGTGATGTGCCGGTAAAGAATTTATTTTGGCTTTGGCATTTTTAATTTCCGGTTTTACCAGTGGCTTGCTAATTTTATCCTGAAGCCTACTTGTCTTTATGTGCCTCGCACTTTTTACATCTGTGTCTGCACCAGAAATTGTCGATTTGAGGGAAGGAGGCTTGGCAATTAACTCTTCCCGCTGGCGTTTTTCATCGAATAAAGCTAAAGTAGGCAAGCTGGCGTAACCCGTGGGTTGATTAAAACGACTTGACCAGTGCATGCTTGAGCGACGTCTATTTTTGACCGTTAGCCAGCCATCATTGTTATCACTGCTGGGTAATTGTTTCGGTTCAGATTTGCGGTCCTCAGCATTCACGGAATTTATAATTTTCGTTGTTGAAATGCGCTCGTTACTGGCCTTTAAAGTGGATGTGGAGCTGCCAATTTCATCCCGAGATGATCTGCGTGATGACGACGAAACGACACTGTATAGAGCACGATTAGCTGGTACAGATGGGCGTCTGGCTTTCGGCGCCAACTTTGGCGCTTCATCTTTGGCTTTTATTTCAATCATAGTTCGGGAACGAGCCGAAAGTCTAGATGTCGGATTCAAAGATTGTCCTAAAGTATCCCCCGTCTTATTATTGGACATTAGTGATGATTGCAACGATTTCGGCTTTGAATTGCGAGGAGTCAAACGAGCAGATAGAGAGATCTTATGAGATGTAGGCGCCGTGTTCGTAGGGACTGAACGTCTTAAGTTTGTATTAGTAACAAATTTTGCACTGTGCGGGAGTGAAGGAATTGACTTTACGGCCGAAGTTTTTGCGGAGGAAGATTTCGAAAGTGTCACGCTCTTCGCTGTATTTACATTGTTTGTAGAAGAAGCCACTGGTCGATTTAGTACACTAGAATATTTAAGAGGACTATTAATTTGTCCCGCTGGATGGGGAGTTAAGAGTTTGTCATTTTGGTCTACGTTGGAATTACTAGTTTTTGAATCCACTGCAATTATCTCATCCGATTTTTTCTGTGAATCGCCTTTAATATGTGTTTCAACTCGTATGTAGTCTTCTTGCACTTTCGTTTCAACATTTCTTGCTAAAAGAGCATCTTCCATGCAATTTAACTGTTGAACAGTCATTTCTACTGCGGTAAAATCTCGGGTATTCTCTTTCTCTTCTAGTTTAACTAGTTCTAAATCTATTCGTTGAGCTTCTTTTTCTTCTTTTTCTCGTTGCATTTTCTCTCGAATACCGGCTAAAGTCAAATGATCATCTTCTAAATCAGTTTGAGCGTACTGATGGCACCGATTTTCTAAGTGCAAAGGAGGAACTTCAATGAAAGGCAGGCTACTCTGAATGTCGTGTGGCAGTAACTCCGCATCTCTTGATACTTCGCTTAATGGACGTTTGCTCGAAGAGAACAACTCACGAACGTTAACTCTAACCCCTTTACGAGGCGATTGGCTTTCTCCCGGCAAAAGAGATGGCGAACTTTTCCCCGAATTGCAGAGACACGGGCTGGGACTTGATTTTCCGGAAACTGTAGGACTGGATAGTGATTTGGCTCTTACACGCGGTGCTGGATTGCTTTTACGAACTTCCCAAGCAAGAGAATGTGGGCGTTGTTGCACTGGCTTAGACTCATAGTCCCATGACACTCTAAACCATTCACTCAAGGCTTTGAAATCCCGAACATAATTCTCTAATACTAAAATTGCTTCTTGGCACGATGAAATGTTTTCATAGCACTCAACAGTTTGGTAAATTTCGTTAACAGCTCTTTGTAAGTTTCCGAATAACAGAGCCCAGTACCTAGCCTGTAATTCAGATTTTTTATCTCTACCGGTACTAGCTGAACGCACTCGTGGTCCAGTCGACTGTTTATTAGAATTACGAGGCGGTGAAGACGATCGTTTTATTGTTTGCTTTTGGCATGGTACCAAAGCGTTAGATGACTTGGGCGGTTTACGGCATGAATGCTGTGGCGGTATAGTTCCTTTAAGCATAAAAACAAGACTTAATTTAAATATTACTATTTCATATCAGCGTATCAGTGAACATACTCTCGTAGTTTAAAATCCCACCGAGTGGTCTGTCGTCACATATTTGATAAACTAATAAATTTTTGGCATCACGACCCTCTCGACATATCACTTCTTTCATTTCCATTTTTAACGAAAGTTATTTAATATTAAGTGAAATACAACAAAAGTGTTACTCATCCGAGACAATGAAGAATTAATTACAAAGTAACACCCACGCCTCCTACCGTGGCACCTTGGAATGTCTTTTTATGTTCCTCTGAAATCTGGAATATAAACCTTTGATATCGCTCCAAACACACCTTCTCCTTACTAATTATAACACTACAACAGGATACAATTTCCAGATAAAAGATCTAAGTATGATAAATATATTAAATATATACACTTGCATACCACTTCCGAAAGTCAAAGTCACACCTTATGTTGTGTTTGCGTTTGTTTGTTTTTCTATTTGTTGTTGTTTTTCTTATTGTATATTTCGTGTTCTATGATGATGTTTATCGGTCTTCTGATTATATTATTTTACTGTTTTGATATCGCAACGAAAATAATAAACACTCCATCCCATTTATAACGTATTTCCATTCTATTCCATCATTACTAATTTATATAAAAGCTTCTAATAAATATTTTTCTTATCGACGGAAAACAAACATTACAACAATTTTTTATTCATAACACAGCTGTTTGCAAATGACAGCTGAGTGCATAAACTTACTACGAACGTTGAAAGGCAGCGACTCCTTCTTCTCTTCTCTCACCAGTTCCATTTTACTGTTATTAGGTGCAAACATTTAAAAATATATAATAAATAAAACAACAAATTTTCAAAATATGTAATAAAATTACTTTACTTACGTTATTTTATAAAATCATATTTTAGCCTCCTTATGTGTATGTTGTTTATGTTAGTTGTATAGTTAGTTTAAATTTACCCCGCCAATCAAACCAGTACTTTATAGTTAAGGTGACCACAGTGTCGATTTTTTGCTGCTTGTAATTTCAATGCATTTGCCCAGAAAATATGACAAATGCAAAACATACACTTATGGAAATGGAATAAATAAATTTTAAAGAATATTGTGTATATGCGCAATTTAAACATTTTAATCCTGGTCACCTTAATTCACTGAATTTTGAAAAGAGAAAAAACTATATACAAATTATTACTGTGTTATGTTTCGTCTGCATAAGCCGCCACACGCAACTGATAGTTTGCATAGAAAAATACTAAAACTTAAATGCTAAAAGCTAAATGTAAATATATAAGCAAGTGTTCATCTAGTTTTACTATCATGAGATCAAAATGCAAACGGCGAGTTTATCGCACGTATGACGATGTACGCATTGAAGAGCCGAAAAAATGTAGCACCACCAATAAAACAATAGAAATATTTTCGAATTAAGAAGAAACCAAATCTAAAAAATTGTTAAATTTCTCTTTCTCCTTTTAAATTACATTCGAAACATAAGATATGAATGAAAAAATTAAGTAAATTCGCTTAGAAAAAAAAAGGAAAATAAATAGAATAGAATAGATTAGCAAAGAACTTTATTTGAGATTTTCATAAATTGATATTATATCACTTCAATCAAAAATAACGGATGTACAAATTTTTTTCCTCCACAATATCAATGTACTAATGAATAAGTTATATTCATATGTTACGTTCACATGTTATTAATGAAGGCATAAATACGATTGGCATTAGAAAAGATTAGTCTACCTTAAGTCCTTCTGAGTGTTGCATACGTCTGCATAAAGTTAATATACTCTTGTAGTGCAAGTGGTGCAGGGTATAACATAAAGAAGAATAGAGTTTTACGCGCATTGTTATTGACGCTGCCTTCAACGACACGCTTGTAGCGGGAAACAAAACGAGAAAATTGCTAAACTGAATGTCACACAAACTGAAATTTTGAAGTAGATAAGAGTTCCTCAAAAAAGGGCACAACTTTGAGTACATTAGTACTTAATATAAAGGCAAATAAATCGTTGTGGACTTAATGACATTTTCTAATAATACTCGTTTTAAGGAAGAATACAATAACGCAAAAAAAAGGAGGAGGATCATAGGATAAAATTCTACATTGATATAAAAATTTATGTAAAGATTTGTCAGAATATAAGTAACTTTAGAGAAACATTAATTAAAACTGCATGAAAAAGTGAAACTTTGATATTAAAAAGAACAAAAAAACAGTAATGCGATTTCCAGTCAAAAGTAATTTTATCAAATTGTTGCAGTAAAGAACGTTAAGTAAGAGTGATTGCCGAAGAAATCAAAGCAGAAAAATTAAATTAATTCTTCATACTAAAAGCAAAGGTGAAACCAAATGAAAAACAAAAATTATTTAAAATATTTAAAAGACTAAACGCGTTAGTAGAAAAGAAAACAACAATGGAAATTTTATCACGCATAATTTTTATGATTTTAATCTGCCGTACAATTAATGGGAATATTGTAGTTAACGAAGGAGTTCTGGAAATAATCCGTGACTACAACTGCACTGTACACTGTACACAATAACGGAAAAATAGAAGCCTTTAGTGAACCGGGTGTTCTTCCCGGACTATATTTTGGAATTCTCGAATTTAAATGTCTCAAATCACAAGGCATTCTTGTTTCGGAATTATTATGTAAACCGTATTTATACTGTAATTACAATGATTTGATAGATGGCTGTGAAAATTTTTGGTTTCCGCTACTGTTCGGATGTGCAATTTCTTTCAGTCTTAGCTTACTAATAATGTATATATTTAGGAGACATGTATATAAATTTACAATTTATATAACAGAACTAATATTTTACACCATTAGCAAGTGCAGAGATAAAGCAGAACTTGAAAAAGTTGAAAAAATGAAGAACAGATTAATTCATATAAATATTGAACCTCGATTTAAAGAACCCCTGAATAAATCTAAAACATATTTGGAGAAAATTAATAGCAAAAGATGTAAGCAACTAAATGTAGCGCAAGAAAAAACTCACGATAAAACGGAAAGAATTACCGAAAGGAAATCGAGATCGCCGTCTTTGCCAACTTTAACTCAAGCAGGAGTATTAATGTTAGGAATGACTTCAGTTAACCTCGTAGGCAAAACAGAAGCATGTAATACGATTCTGTTCATTGCTGAAAATGGTAGGATATGCGATTCTACATTATGTGCAGACGTTGAGATGTATCGTATCCCACTCGTTACTGATTCCGTAGTCTGTTTCAGAGATTTGAATGGAGATTTAATGAAATTAAATATCCATAACACTTATAAAAGAACAAAATATTATTTACAATACTTCACATCTAGTTACGATATATGGACAACAACAAACTCTTACTGCGCCCTAACGAAGGATTGCTTGCGAAATGGGTGCGATAAAAGCAGTAAACATCCTGCATTACTCACGAACACAAATCGAACGATAAACGGTTATGGATGTCACGATGTAAAATGTTACACGTCTTGCATCGATAAAATAAAGTGTATATGGTATAGATGGACATTAGCAAGGACAGGGATGACAGTACCTGTATATCTCAAACATTCTGAAATATGGGAAATAGCAATTAAAGTTGATTTCCAGAATACGACAAGCTTTCACACTTTAAACGTAGTTAACCCGAAAGTAGTTGTAAATAGAAGATTTTTCGAAAATACCTATTTATGTAACTAGTTTTACCTCAGATAATTATTACACTGAAAATGGACTGGTGATTATAAACGACACATCATATTTAGTTACTGTTTCACATTTCGGAATGCCACGACCTGGCATAATAGGTGATTATCAAGTTAGCAGAGATAAAACACAATATTCATATAATCAGGATCTAATACGATGTGAACCCTATCAATGTGATGTGGACTGTGTTGTACCAGAACCTGCATTAGACAAATTTATGAAAAATATCGAGAGCTTTCGAACTAGAGAATACATCAAAACGGATGACGATGTAATTGTTGAGACTAAATTTCGTCATACAAAGTCTTTATTTGACTTAGTTGTAGGGAATGTTGCCCTAAACAACTTACAAATAGAACTAGCGCATTGTGAAATTGAGATATTGACAACATTTGCTTGCACTTCATGCAGTGTAAAACCATATATTGTAATGAAAGCTCATCAGATTAAGTCAGGAGGTATGTTACACTTTACATCGAATTGTTCATTTGCAACAGACGTTATTAAATGCGCGTCAGAGCCATATAGTTTGGAATTGAAAAAGTTTCATAAAACTTGTTTTATTCATGTAGGATCATTAAATAAAACCTTAATAGCTACCTTTGATTATATTTTAAAAGGACATCTTATGCAAAAATATACCGAAAAGAATGTTATTGCAATTCTTATAGACTTGATCGTCTCTAAAGCGTTCTTAGAAGGTGTCCTAACTTCAGCTATTACAGTTCCCACAATCGCGTTCGTATCAAGCCTTTCAATCAGATTATTTAAAGTATGGCAATTTAATAGAGCTGCACGAGGACAATTTAATGCAAAATTATGAGTTATCTCCTATATGTAGTTTTTTAATATTAAGATTGTCAACAATTAAAAAGATTATGACTTAATATTCCGCGATTTAAGATGAGAAGGTTTGTCGGATGCCTCGCTTTTTTTGAGGTTTTGCTACATTGGACATTTGCTGTGCCATCGGGGAAAACTTTTCATAAGCTTATGCATAAATTATTAATTTTGTATATCTTATACTCTAAGAGCACTTCAAATTCTTGAACTTTATCTTTCGAAACCTACTTTTAGAATATAATCCAGTTTTCTTTAATATAAGTTTCAACACTGATCTATGAGTATGTTTCAAGTAGTATGTTTTATAAGTTAATGAAATAACACTTCATTATAAAAAATTTATATTAATTCGAATAAGGCCGAATAAAAACGCCACTTATGATAGAGAAAATACATTAAAATCTTTCTAATAATAAAGTTAGGTTTTCAGCTTTCGATTCACGATTGAAACCTGGATGGAAGGAGGCGGACAGTTGCGGCCATCATCTACGTAGCGCTCTTAAAACAATTTTCCTTCAAACACTGTAGTTGCGATGGCTACATGTTCGATAATGTGTAGAGGATCAACTTTATAGGCTTATCTATCTGACGAAAGAAACAACCCGAGGTTAATATTCCGTACTATTAATCTCAACACTATTTCTCTTCACGATTTACTCGTTCGAGGTTTATCTTTCGCACTACCAGTATCGTCTAACAGGGATTGCGCCAACTCGATGCCAAGAATAAAAACGCACTATTACATTAACATTTTCTAACGGAAAACTAACTGATGAATAATGCTATATACACAGCGACGCTTAGTCCTTTTTTCACACCTGAGGATGAAAAATGAATGCACTGTTTTAGCGCGTGCGATTATAATGAACAAAAGAAACAAAAGATGCAAAAAGAGATAATTTTTTCTTCAAGTTTTTTTCAGAATTTTTTTGAATGAACATATAAGCTACATTCCTAAGACCTAGGGCAATTGCCGACATTGTTTATGGCGCGGAACTAAGCGATTTATAGAATAATCTGCTCACTACGAGCTCATAGTCGGTCTACTGCGAACCCACCCACAAATTTGTCCTAAGAAATTCAGCTTGACTTTTTTATTTTTATTGAGAGAATTGTCTAAAATAAATTTAAACAAGAGAATCTTTTGTCAATGAAGACAATGAAACTATTTAATTCCTGAGCGACTGTTTGTCACTCAACCTGTGTGTCATACCAGCCGATATCCTGATTTATATGGCTTATACTGAGGAAAGACTAGAGTATGGTTATTATGTGTGGACGAAAATTTCGACGTCTTGTCTAGAAGCACTGAATATAGCAAAGAGATCAGATGCTCATGGGTGGCAAGAATGTCTTCAATACTTGCGATGCTGTGGACTATCGACATAATGTGGGCTCTGCTTCTCTAATTGTACATTATCTCTACGGAAAGTTTTCTATAGAAATGAAGGAAGCCAACTAATATCTAATGTTCATAGCCACTGATCC
Source organism: Glossina morsitans morsitans (assembly GCA_001077435.1). NCBI lineage: Eukaryota > Metazoa > Arthropoda > Insecta > Diptera > Glossinidae > Glossina > Glossina morsitans. The sequence continues at coordinate 35,592 of CCAG010023386.1, forward strand.
CGAATTTGACGAGATGCAACACGTCACAATAACGCGACTTGTCTTTCTTAAACCTACCTGTTCTCTTAGGGAACAGTTTTTGTCACGGTCTTACATGTCCTCACCTGCAAGTGTGACACTTTCCCCTTTTTTACTTTGCTCTCTCGAAAATTTCTCTACTCACTATCGTGTCGCATGCACAGGGCATCTTCAAATCCCTGCATCTTTAAATGACTAAATCAATGAACGATAAAACGAATACCAAACACAAAATGTGTGCAGTGTATGCATATATTCATCATATACTATATATGATCGCTTAAGCGAATTTACAAACGTTAAATGACGATTGCGTGCTGCTAGCATTTCAACTTCTGCAAGATATGCAAATGGATCGAGTTACTTGTTTTTATGTTTACATTATTACTGTATGAAGTTTTTATGTTTCCATTATTCTTTGTTTCTGCATAATTGGGTTGCTATAATTCAATCATATGTGTTTGCTGTTCTAAGAACTTTATATTCTAGTGAAGTAAATTAATATCAACACATTCAAATCACCCTTTTCATCTTGTAGATTATAGCTGCCTATATCTATCTATATGAGGTATAATTTTATTTATTTTATCAGAAATCTTATTTTTTGAGCATTTTTTCATAGAAGTTTATCTCCTTCAATTGAAATTGGAGCAATATGACTTCATTTAGGAACTATACCCTTTATTTTGATTGCCATAAGAAGCTTAAGAAGCTTACTTATAGAAGCTTATCGTATTCCTAAGGATGACTGATGACTGGCGAATTATTATTTATAATTGGGTAGTTTGCTGTGAAAAAAGATTGAAATATTTGTTTTTTGCTTTTGATTCCATCGCTATATTAATATCTAACAATTTGACTTTATTTTTAGATAATATGGAAGAATTTCCACCAAAAAGAACAAACTTCGTCCTATTGTTTGAATTACACAGAGTTGTTTATTCGAATTGTTCTACTTCGTTGACCGTGCGTATTTCGTAAACGACCGTGCGATAAACATGCAAAATGTGGTGACATTTTATTTTCACCATTACTCATATTTATTGAAAGCAACTCTTTGATTTCTCTATCCTCCACAGATGGTGAATTTTTTATAAACCACGCAAGGGATTTTGTATAAAACTAGCCAACGGCTTTCAACTTTGCCAATCTCGCAAAGCACACATGAAATATTGCGAAATTAAAAATAAATTTAAAAAAAAAATTGAAGAAAATTTTATTTTCTTGTATTTACATTAAATACAGATTTAACAAAAAAAAAAAAAGATAATTTAAACTTTGTTGAGTGTATTAAAACAATTTAATAAAATTATAGTGTAAAATTGCACTTGTTTGATTACAATGGCAGCTCTGAAATTATAAGTGGTTTAACGTTGCGTTTTTCAAACTCAGGCAGCAGCGTTTTCCAAACTTAGTACAGCAACGCGAGCCATTTCGGTGGTGCAAACCGTCATATAATCATAATAGTATCTTTGATTTACTCCTTTTTAACTTGTGAGATTTTTAGGGACGCTGATGACTATAAGCAGTGAAATGAACGAAAATCAAAACGTCTGGGAAATAGCTTTCAATATTAATTTTAGGGAATTTGTTTTAAAATTTTATATGAAAACATATATCTAAACAAAATTTCTATATTTAAACGGAATACCGATGATAAATGAACCGAATATTCCACTATCTTCTACCTATCTATTCTTATTGATTATTTACTCTGGTCAAGTATTAAAGCATTTTCTTCTAATATATTCTAAGATTTTATGCTTATCGACATCCCAAAGTTTCGATAATTGATAATCCTTACAACTTATTATTCTACACAAAATGAAAACAATTGAAAAGAATTTTTATTCCCAGTCTCGATTATTTTATTATATATAGAATTTTTTCTTCTTGTTTGCTTATGCATTACGTTTGTAGCGAGGCTCATCAATTAAAGTCAAAGATAGGATAGGTTACAAAAGTTTCCAGTAGCACGGCAGGAAGGCGCGACAAAAGCGGAATATTAAAAAAAAAATAATGACCTATGCCATAGTGGAGTTTTCATCTTAACATTATTCAATTTTTTAAATCTGTAATAATACGTCACGTTCTTCATTTTAGTTTACCTCTTTCTCGTCTTCATTTGAATAAACGACATGATTCGATTTTCAATTTTTTAAATTAAATTTTAATAACTTTTCGTTGACTTACTAACCTTTCTGATATAATGAAGAAGAAAAGTAAAATACCTAATAAAGAAATTAAAGTGAAGGCTACACAATTTTCGTGGCGAACGCTTCGTGAATCTATTGCTATTTGTCTCACCATTTATTCATAGCGCCTCTTATTTGTCTGTTAATCGTTCAAAATTTCAAATATTTTTGGTTTCTTACACTATTGTAAGATATATATAAATTGTTGAAATATTTCTAAATTTAAAATAAATCGTTTGCTTTAAAGGAACCTTAAGATAACCTTTGCTGTAGGAAAACAGTTGCAAATGCTCCGTTTAAGGCTGAAAAAATTGCAGGGAGTCAACAGTCCAGAATGTGTCATTGTTTCAAGCAATTAGAAGATAAGTCGAATAGTATTATTGTTATTATATGAATGAGCGGGGCTTCATTTATGTAATGCAAGATACATATCATAATTCAATGATTTCTTATATTACTTCAACTGATATGATAATTAATATAATTTTATATATTTTATATTATATAATTAATATAATTAATATAATTTTAAAGTACGTTTATAATGGTGTAGGCCTACAGGGTAGCCAGCCATTTCCAACAATTGGCAACGCGCCTATCACGGTACCTCAAAGGTGGTGCGGAAAACTGTGATAAGAATTTTTTTCTTGAAGAGTAGCCATTCTTTCCATAATTTTATTTTCAACAAGACTAACTCATCAACTAAAGTAAATGCATCTAACTTGGAATTCAAGGTTCAGCAAGATTTACAATTATGCACAAAACGTTTATATACGCCATTGATATTGTGACCGGTCACTACTCATAAGTAATTTGGCTTTTCCTAAAATATCGAAATATAAAATGAAATGGAATTTTTTCTCCTTCTTCCATAAACTTGAAAAACTGATCGTATTTTTGGTGAACACGAATAAAGGGGAAATGGATTCGTTTGACAGTCTTTGGCAGGCAAAAAAAGAATGTCGTCTTTTCCTATAATATTGATTGACTTCGCCAGTTTGACAGCGTTACAAGTTACAAATGCAAATTTTCGCAGCATGCTAGTCGCCTCGATCGCTATGATAAATAGATAGCACGTTGTCATAATTTTGTTTTTGTTAATTCAATGAAAGACGCCTTTTTAGATTTCACGGTGAATTCCAACGCACACATCATATTCCGCCCCGCCATACTACGTTGTTGTCACGGGAACGAGCTCATATAACAAATAAACTTCAAGTTCATGCTGACACCATCTTCGTAATGAAATGTAAACAATGCCAAAACAAATCTACGAATTTCAGTGAAAACATGAAAGGACAACAAAATTTTCATACAAACTGTTTTGATGAAATATTGCTATTCAAAAATAAACTATTATTAAGATTTTGTTTCAAATTCAATATATTCAGTATATAATCATACAGTTTGTATTGATTTCAAATGCGAAAAGATAAAATTGTTAGTATAACATTCAATTCAGCTTCTCCTGGAGACTCCCAACGTCTCATAGGACTGAAAATGAAAGAAAAAAGAAATAAAAATTTCATCGACTTCTGGATAAATTTGTTTTTAAAATTTTGCAAACAATTACCGATTGTAGCTTTTAACTCTGATCCATCGAAATATCCGAATTATTAACAATCGTATCCTTTTGAACATACTCGTAGATTTTATTGAGTTCTGGAGAATCTTTAATTGATTTCAGAAAATCGGTTAACTGTTGATTTTTATCTAAAACAAATTAACATATAATTAATTTTTGAACTGCAGATACAAATATAATCATTTCTGAAATGTTACCAGCTTTAGGAATTTTCGAAAGAGCACAGACGGCTCGAAGTGCCGAACGTTTCAGTTCATCTTGTTTTTCATATTCTTGCTTAACTGAATTGGCTTTTACTTTATGTGTACATGTATCGCGCAGTTGCTGAACGAATTGATCAAGTCCTTCAAGAAATACACATACAATGTGTGAGATAACTATGAAATTAATAAATAATAATAGCCAACTTACGCAGGAGAACAGCTTCTGGGCAAAGAACAGCTAAACGGGCCGTCATCAAGTATGTCAACATCTTAATATCGTAATGATCACTAAGACCTGCTTGTACATGATCTAAAAATTGCATAACATCGACACGATCAAGTCCCTGCTCTAAAAGAGTGTACATGCACTCAAAAGCCGCTTTACGTATGTCCAAGCCATCATCCACCGTATGTTTGAACGGCCCCATTTCAACTTCTCGTATAAGTTCACTCTAAAAAAAATTTTAAAAATAATTAAAACTTTCCTTTTACACTCCCTATGGTCTCTATAGTTACTTTGACTTTTGTCTCCGAATAAAGCCATGGTAATAGCGTAGGCAGTAAGTCTCTAACAAGACTGGGTTTATTGTGAACGGCAGAATTAAAAGCAACTAAAGCCACCCGGCGAACAGAAGGTTCAGGGTCACGCAACAAGAAAAGATATTGTCCGATATTTTGCTTAAGTAATAAATCAATAGGCTGAGGTTGATCGGAAATCGTAAATTTAATGGCGGACACCACAACCGTTCTCATTAGTGGGCTCTCAGAATGAAGAGCGTCTTGCAGACGTGGCAGCAATTCTTCGGGACAAACCAATACCAATTTCCCCATGCATTCAGCTACGACATTACGCGAACCTTCTTCAGGGCATTCGCAATGCTTAAATAATTGAGCCCAAATCGATGGAACCGATGGAAGCAATTGCGCCAAACCATTCGATGTCACCGATAAAGATGATATAACTTCTTTCAATGAATGCAAAAGAAGGTATTGCCGTTTGGGTTGTGCTTCGATTTCATTTAGAATGAGCGGTAAGAATGTATGCAAACTGCCAACGGCTACCGCTCCCAGTGCATGACTGGCGGCTACTTTAATATCTTCGGAACTTGCACCAAAGCATTCAATAATAGTTTGTGGTAATGATGGTATCGAACTCAGGTTAAAATAACGACCTATTTCTCCGATTGCCAATAGACAAAATACGAGTTGAGTGTCTCCAATAGAGGAACGCTTCTGAAGGTCTCCCAAAAGTTGAGTAGCCAATGGAATGGCTTCATTAGGGCATTGCTGTGTTAAAGCGGCCACGCATCTGGCCAGCGAATGATAAGCCTGCTTATGAAGTTGGTCATGCACCACAGTGGGCGTAACTGTTACCACTGGCTCCATTAACTTTTTTAGCAAAGATTGATAATCAAGACCAGGCAAATTAGTTTGAACAAGAGCTTTAAACAGTTCGTGAGTGCAAATCAAAGCTGAGCCCTAAAAGAAAAGAGTAATACATTGATCAGTTATACATAAAGTTGAAAGTTCAGAATTGCATTTACCTGCAATAAAGGTGATCGCAAAAGTTGCAAAACTGATGGTAAAAATTGGTCGTGAATGCCGACCAAAGCTTGAGGATGCTTGCGGGCAGCAGTTGTCAACAGAATGAGTGAGAATTGTGCTACGTGTAAATCTGAATCTGAGATCAGTGGTTGGATTTCTGTGATGGCTGTTTGTAGTAAAGGGGGCCCAAATACATCTAATGCATAATTGTCAGCTAGTTTATGCAACAAATCCAACGAATTTAGCTTGAGAGCCCGTTGATTCTTTCGCAAAAATGTGCCTAGAAGGGGCATAACATCGTTCAATATTGGTGTTAAGTCAATGCGCAAAGGTGAAGCGGCAATCATTGTAAGAGCTTTTACGCAACTCAAACGTGTGACTTCATTTCTTAAACGCTCTAAGAATATGGGCAGGCATGTAGGTAACTCATGTTGAAGCAAGTCGCCCATGTTAGCGATTATTTGGCCCATACAAGCAATTGCACGCTCTTTCACTTCTTGATCCACATCAGTTGCCTTCAATTTTAATAAAGTAGCTGAATAAACCTGCGCTGCGAAAGGAGTAACATCTAATGTTGTATTGCTAGCATTAACGCTATCCAATGGTCGAATGACTTTTACAAGTTGTTGCAGTACTAGTAAACCTTCCGTGGATATTTTATAGAAAGGATCAAACACTGCGCTAATTACCAATGGCACCAACACCGGTATGTGAGGATGAAAAACATGTGCTTGGTGACCTTGTAATAGAGAACAAAGGAACCCGAGTGCATCAATTTTCATATTGCTTGTCGAGTTTTTATCGTTTAATGAAAAACTTATTCCTGGCACAATGCTTTCCAAATGTGGCCCCAAACTACCAGGCAACGCATTCAATAATTCGCGGAGCAACAGGAAGCAGTCTTGACGAGTTTTCATTGATTTTTCGCGCATTAACGGCTGTACTCCTTTGATAATGAATGGAACTTGATCAGTTAGTAGAGTAATGGAAGCAGGCACTTGTTCCATCGAATCCGGATCATGTGGTATATCATCCGTAGGACGTGTATTTTTTAATAATGCTACGTATGCATGAAAAATGTCTGATTTTACATTTTCTTCACGTTCTTTGAAACGAGAAATCAGAGCTGGACTTAGATTACGATAGAAATCTTCGATCATGTCGTGCCTTGTGGCAATTATCGATTCCAAACATTTGGCAGAGGCGCGTCTTACTTTCCAGCTCATGTCATCGTCGTCACTATACTCCTCACTGTCAATGTACTCATCTTCCTCGGTGTCCATAGAAACAGTAGCATCACCGTCATCTGCTTCGTAGTTATAATTAGGATCGTAGGTCAAATATTTCAAACAAAGCTCCAAAATCTAAAGAAAACAAAAAAAACGCGAATGCGTTCATTATTCATCAGAAAGAAATTTTTTAATACCATATGGTTTAAATATGCTAGATGCTCGATTAACATTCGGCATTGAACGTAAGATACAATTTTTAAAGCAAGACTTACCATTGGAATGTGTGGCCGAATAGCCTCTGGACAGCGGATAACGAAAGCCTCACATGCTTGTAAACAAAATTCACGCAATTCATCATCATCACGTTGACTGTACTGTTTAAGAAGAATCATAGCTCGATCAATATGATTACATAGACGATGCCCAGCTTGGCGGCTACAGAGATATGAATAATTGAAATCTTCCAGTATAAGTTTTCAAAAAAAAAAAAAAAAAAAAAAAGAGGAAAAAACTGATGCTCTTACCAAATTGATGCTAAACATTGTATATAAGTGCGCACTGCGCCTTGATTTGGCGGATTTTCTAAACCCTCGAGCAAATGATCAATCACACCATTATAAGCAGTATTACTGGCCAGCGTAAGCAAATGGGACAAAGCTACTATTGTTCGTTTGCGCACCGCTTGCCGTGACGAAGCCAATTGTGGTACCAATGCCTTTAAAATGGTATTATGAAATGGCACTAAAAAGTCTCCAAACCGTGAGAGCAGATCGGAAAGTATGTCCAAAGCTTCCAATTTAACAGAGACATCTTCCTTCTCAATGGCATTACTTAGTTTACCCGTTATTCGCTGGCATACATTAGGAGCAAGAGAGTTTGATGTCTGAGGCAATTCTGATATGACCGTTTTAAGACCAATACTTGAAATGTCCCGTAATTGCTCGGTATTTGATATCATGTTGGCACAGAGCGAGTCAACAATCGTCTCTACCTGATTCTCTTTTACTTTGTTGACCAAGGGACCAAGACATTTCACCGCAAGGTTCTGAACTTCACCATTTTTGTCCTCCAGTAGCTTAAGTACCATTCGTACCACTTTCTTTTCAGATTCATCATCCAATTTAATGCTGTCCTTTTGTAGTTCGGTCATCAAATCATTGGTAGCCATAAATCGAAAATCCTTATCACTGGAAGTCATCTGCTCATATATTGTTGAAAATAATAAAATAATACATGACGTATAATCCATTACAGCTTTTATTTAATTTTCATTCCTCAGCCATTAAAAGAAAAAAAAACATTCCAGCTCCTGTCACTTACCTTTTCTAACAAATTGGCGATTTGGTATTGATGAGACCCCATTTTTGCTATTACGATTTCTATGTATTGACAAAACAACAATCATAAAAAAATATTTCACGGGCGCTTTTGTATTTATGTTTAATTTTTATTTTTCTCACAAAGAGAACGAATTTCATAAAGTGTTCGATGTGAGTAAGATTATGGTTCTTTCTTTAATGTGGTTTTTTCTTTTAGACAAAAAGGATCTAACCGGCAACAAAAATATCCTCTGCTTCTACATAAATGTAAAATAAAAATTTGACGAAACCTGTTTCAGAGTTACAATGACCATAAACTTTTTCCTCCTTTAACGAAAATGTTACCCCAACTATTCTTTTGGATTTACTATATTCATAGGAATTAGAAGTCATCTGCAAACGTTTATTTCTTCTTCTTCTTTCTGGAAAAATTGTAGGTGTTTTTCTTTCACCAAAATATAGGAAACGACTTTCTTTGTAGAGTAGAAAGAAAAATAAAGAAGGAAAAATTAAAAGACGAAACACGTCAGTAAGTCCCAAGAAAAATAATCACGAAAGTTGTATTATATCAAAAATATAATTCAACAAAATAGATCTAGAATTTATAAGGAACTTTTACTTGGCTACACTTTCGTAAAAGACATCATTTTAAAAATCCCAAAATATAAATTAATATAAGTAAAAGAAAATTCTGCTTTTCCTAGTCTAGAAGAATTGAATTGAGTTAATAATAAACGTTTACTGTTATTTTTTCATGCGTATGCGTGAGTAAGTATTGTAAGTTATTGTAAGTAAAGTAAGTTAAAGTAAGTTATTGTTTGCCTTATATTCTAATTTTCGTCTCAGCTCTTGCTATAATTATTTTTATCCATAAAACAAAAACTTGGCATCATTTATGAACTCTGGATAAGTTTTAAAGACTTGGAACCATTCTTTGTGAAATTGGAATTTTACTGCGAAATATTATATAGAGGTGAATAAGATAGGAAGTATAAGCAGATATTTCAATTCGAAATCTATTATTAAAATTGCTTGGCTGTCTGCCAATTTTTCTTTTGGGTTCTTTTTATTATTGTTATTACTGCTATATCTTGTACGACGTGTGGTGAGGGAGTATTCAACGCGGAAGTATGTAACATATAAAACGACTTTTTATGATAACACTCTATTCAAAGTAATTTTGTGAATGTAAGTCTACCTGCCCGTTCATCGATCTGATGTCTATCCTTTTGCTTTATCACATAAGATTATGGGTGTTCATGTGCGTCAAACTATCGGTTGAATAGATGGGATGGTTGAATTGTGTACATGATATGTTTTCGTGCAGGAATTGAAACTGGGTTGAATTATCACGAACGCTTTCTTAATAACAGACATTTTCGCCTGACAAGCATTCGAATTATTATTATTTTTTCCTTGCCTTGCTTTTTTCCTTATTTTAATAAGAAAAAATTATAGTATCATTTTTAAATAATATAAAACGTCCAAGACTTAAATGAACGTGGCAAGGAAATCCAAATTACTTTCGAAACCAAATGTCTCATTACCGTTTGGTTCTAACGACAATGTACTTTGAATCTTCAGTATTTAATGATTTACTTATGTGTTTGTTAATTCCTTAACACATTTTAAATCCTTTTTCCTATATAATAAAAAAACTCCTCGCTTATGGCAATAAGGTACTCTCTATGCACTTTTCGTATGTGTTTATACGGCTTTTTATAAACTGTATACATAAGGAGCATGACTTTGTAAACGCCTAAAATAATGCAATCGTTTTGATAGAAATTTTATAAAAAAAAATGAGTGAATCCAATATGTTTTTTCAAATGTTATTTTACCACAAACGTAGTTTTATTTCAATAGATTAATTAAACAAAAAAAAAAAAAAGAAATCGGAACCAAAGTAAAAAATAAAAGAAAGCGTAAAAATGTTCAGAAATAAAAATGAGAGCATTGTCTATAAGTGCACAGTAAGACTGCTTGAGGATGCTGATATACTCGAATGTGAATTTCAGGTAAGTTTTCAATTATTTTACGATAGTTTCGACAGTGAATCTGCTTAATATACAAAGGACAAAGGCTACTATGTGTGATTTATTTAAATAATATCTTTTTATCAAATGCTTTTTGCTAACAGCACTTAATAAAAACGCAAACTAAGAGCTTACATAGCTAACTAAAGTCCACCGTATTGAAATTAAAATCACCAAAGCTTCATATTCTTTTTAAATAAGACAATTTTTCTTTTGTAAACACTCCAAGTTGTCATTTATAATTTATTGTTTGCCTGTGGCGGATTTAATCGACTTCCGTTTGCTTCCGGGGCTTTGCCGGAGAGTTGTACTATTTGTACTATCCTGACAAAAACCAAATGTAAGAAATTGTTTCAAATAGACTTAGACTTATATTTGCTTTGAGGTCTAAGCTTCGGCTCTTAAACTTTTAGAATTACATCCATGAAGCAGAATTTTCCGCTTCATTGAACAATTTTTTTCTGCACATTGCGCAAATTTTATATACATATATGTATATATATATACATATTCAATATTTGGGAACATTTTTGACCAGAGAATTAAAAATGTTCTATAGAATTTAAATATTTTTGTTAACGGCAATGGCAATAGCATCAGAATTATGTATAGATTGCTGCTTATATGATATAATAAGCAGAATCGGCTTAAATTTAAGATGAAAACTTTTGAATAATTTCAAACAGTTAGGAGTAATGCAAAGTGAATAATAACATATGAGTGCGTGCGGCACTCATTTGATAGCCAAATAAAAATCCGCAATACTGGTTGAGTGTTACGTGGTTTAAATAAATTAATTAAAATTTTAAAAAATTAAAGTGATAATTTTATTGAAAAGAGGAAGCCCACTCTTAAAAACATAAGCTCACAACAACCTTCACTTACAAGAATTTACTGAAAAGAGAAGATTTGCAATCAAATGATTAAAAATTTGTATATAAATATTGTGAATATATATATTTAGCTGGCATTTAGATGGATTATTCTTATGAATAAATTTTCATTTTTAGTCTTTTCATAGAGGCAGCTATTTGGTGGAATACATATGCGAACAATTGGAAATTAATGAAAAAGATTATTTCGGCTTACGTTATGTTGATGCGTCAAAGCAGAGGGTAAATTGATTTCAGTTTTAATGCAAGCAATATGTTCGACTAATGAATTACATTTTTTGGGTTTATTTCGTTTGCAGCATTGGTTAGATTTGGGCAAATCCATAATAAAACAATGCAAAGGTAATAGGCGTATTAGGCGCGGCTTATTTATCGAATTTTCAATTTATAATATTTAAAAGAAATTATCTACTTTCTTCTTTTCTAGACATAGATCCATTTCTGTTCTCCTTTAGGGTGAAGTTTTATCCCGCGGATCCATTCAGACTAACAGGAAATGGACGTTTAATGCTTTATCAGCAGTTAAAACGCGATTTACGTCATGGACGTTTATATTGTTCAATTGGTGAAGCTGCCGCTTTGGGTTCGCTAATAGTCCAGGGTAAAATTTAATTTATATTAAAGTTTTAGTTTTTTCTATTTTTATTACCAAATCCTAAAATTGTTCTCTCCCTTCTTAAGGAATGTTTTAAAAAGAGACGAAAATTTTTAAACAGTTTGATAAGAAAGTATCATTTTGATATAATCCATTGATCATACTTAGAGCAAATAGGGTAGAAAACTTACCTCTTATGTTAAACCTTTAACGAATATTGTTGTATAAGTTTTGTCAGAGACTTTCTGTCCTTTACGCTAAATACGGGTATTAAATATGGTAATCCAGAAGAAAATACTATTTGATATTTCTAGTTCTCCGCTCAAGAGTAATCTTTTACCGTCCTATAATTAATTGGCTAATATTGTCTGATTTATTTGTGGTGTTTTTGAAAATACGAATAAAGAAGAAGAACCCGTAAAATTCTAATTGACCAACAACACAAACTTTATTTAATTCTTGGAGTATATTCACTTGGGATACAGGCTTATACAAGTGGAAATCTCAAATTTTCTAGTAATAGAGCAATTTGCATTCTCTTAGTTCAGAGATGGGCCTGCTATGGCACTGTTTGGTGCAGGAACATCTAAAATACATAGGCTGTGAAGGGAACCGGAAATTCTCAAGGTCTTCGAGGAACTCTCCACCCAGTGGAGAATTTGCCATTTTGCCACTAGGAAAAAAAACAAAGACAGAGTAGATAGGTGAGTGAGCTTAACTCGTCTAGGCCCCAGCAGATCTCTGCAGAAGTTATTGTAGGAAGGCATCACCTTGTAATCGTGTTGACCAAAGAGGCAGTACACTAATGTAATGGGTAACTCATAGATCGGGGCAGAGAAGTGTTGTCAGGGCAACGGTTTTCTTATCTGTAAACCGAAATATTTAGTGGGTATGTAAGCATTTTGACTTCAGATGGTCTTTGATTATTGAATGCCTACAATTGGAAGTTAACCTGAGACCAGTAATGTATAAAGACAAAGAATGCTTGTCCACTTAACTGTGTTTTTTCCTCATCTGGAACGAAATTATTGTTTATTTCGGCGTCGACCGATGTATAGTTCCATTTTCCTTCGCTGATACACTACGGATATAGTTTACCGTATAAATACTTCAATTTTTTAAAGCAAACATTTTTCTTAGTATGTTAAGTTAGATCAGATCATTTAAAATATTTCTTGATTTTATTTTTCTGAACTGTTTTAAATTAAAATGCAAAACTCGAATTAAGTTTACTTTTAGAAATACCTTATCTGTTAACAGTACGTATGGTGTTGAGGTTATCTAACATTTCCATTTGATTTGTTTCAGAGGAGCTCGGTGATTATGATGAAGTAGTGCATATAGGAGACTATGTATCCTCTTTGAATTTGGCATTACGTCAGACAGAAGCACTTGAGAAGAAGATCATGGAATTACATAAAAAACGACAACCATATCAAGATCCCAGCGTAGCTATGGACGAATTTATGGGTATTGCGCGCGGTCTCGAAACTTACGGTATTGATCCTCACCCGGTAAAAGATCATCGCGGATCCCAATTATACATTGGTATCAATTATTCCGGTATCAGTACATTTGTTTCCGGTAAACGATCCCAACATTTTCGGTGGAACGAAGTGCACAAATTAAATTTTGAGGGTAAAATGTTCATTGCTCATCTCAGCTATACAGACGCTAGCAGAGAGCCAGTAAGTTAAAGATAAATTTTTTATTTTTAATTCATTTTTTATTAGAAAGTATTTTTGATGTTTTGCAGAAAAAACACACCATAGGTTTTAAATGCTCATCCAATGCAACATGCAGATATCTATGGAGATGTGCCATTGAGCAAATGTTGTTCTTCACGTATGTATCCTGAGGTTAATATATTAACATTCTCTTAAAGTTATACAGGTCTCTTAGACAAGTTAAAATGTTATTCATATCACATAGTACTATTTTCTTGTTGCCTTTTTGACTTTCGGATGGGCTAGGGTTCAGAAAAATATACCAGTTTTATCCAACTATTGTAAATCAATTTTCTTTATGGAATGCTAAAAACTTGAAACTTGTTGCCGTATAAAAGTTTATCGGGAGAAAGTTCCCGTTTATACGGAAGAAAGTTCAAAAAATAGTCTCTTTATCCAAATTTTCCACGCCTCGCCGAACAAATTTCACTCGTGAAATATAAAAAATGACAAATTTTTTTCAAATAATGGTTTTTTTTTTTTTAATTATCGCCTTTTATGTAGTGTCGCAAAAATGGACAGACAGACGGACAGACACGCTTAAATCGATTCAGAAAGTGATACTGAATCTGAATATTAGTACAATAAAAGGAGGAGCTGTTTCAATTATGGATTTTGCGTACATCTGAGCAAACTGTGTACACCCTGATCTGAGGTATGAAAAATCGTTCAGAATGTTATCAAGCAATAAAAGTGAAAACTTACAGAGTATTTAATAATGGAAACAGTTAAACAGTTAAAATTCGTTGCGCTTTTTCAAAATATTAATTTTCTTTTTTATGTGCCATTTTCATAAGTTTGCTTGTAGAGAAAACCTCCGTATTATTGTGTGCCATTTCGTAGAGTCGAAGAAAATTAGATTAGACAGATATACACAAATTCACTATCTAGATGGTAGATATTTTTGTTTTAAAATTTCCAGAAGTCATCTTTTCAAAGGTAGTACCCAGTCCTGTATATTCTAGCAAGTAGTTATATTTTCCTCTACTGCTATTCATTTTGATAAGTTGTCCTCGAGAGTGCCCAGTAATTGTAGAAAATCTATATTAAATGGAATTAATTGATTTCGTAGAGACTTTCATGCGGGTACATTTTTTTTATGTCACTTTCTAAATATAAGCTTAAAATTTTGTTTACATTTCGTAGGCTGCCCAATAGTCAGCATGCAGCTGTTGTATCCGGCGGTGGATTCTTTTCGTGGGGCACTAAATTCAAGTATACAGGACGTACTGAACGTGAGATACTTACTGAAAGTATTAATGCTCTGCGAAAACAAAAGATGACCAATTCTGAGGCTAGTAAACGTAAAGCGAGCAGTGTACCAGCTACACCTTCCAGTCCACAAGGCGACCTAGCACAAATCCGTAAACTTTTGCGTAATTCATATATAGCATCAGACGATTATAAACATTTAAATTTACATTCAGGCTATAGCAGTTTACCGCGTTCGACAATGTCTGAACCGTTAGGCAACTGTCATATGGCAACAACAGATAGTTTAGGCAATATTGTTTATAGCAATCATCCACATGACGTTATGGGTGGCGGGGGGGCAGTTCAAATACCTAGCCTTGAGCCGGTTTCTGAAGAAGCTCGCTTACGCGCCTCTTCAAACATCGATAATCTTCATCAATCTATAGCAACTATAGGTAACGGTGGTGAAGCAGGCGAATATTATTTAAAAGGTGATGCTATTGAATATTCCGCACCCGAATGCGCTGCGATTAATAATCTATGCGAAGGAAGATTATCGCACCAAAGCGCCAAAAGCAAACGAAACGAATATCATTCGTATGCTCAACAACATCATGCGTATGCGAGTGCTTGCCCAACTGTATCAGATGCTTCCAAATCCGCCACCCAGGCAAAAGGAGTAGAGAACCAATACGATCGGCAAAATGCTGCCAATTGTGCCAAAGGCGTGCGAAAATTCCGTTTTCTAAATGCATTCATTCCATCCTTTTTATTCGTCATTTGCGCAATGACAGTGTCTGCCATCGTTATTTTAGAATCGGAATCAGAAATTTTTGAAAGGATTCGCAATATGCCCGAAATGATTAGTCTACGCTATCAATACTATCAGCCTCTAAAGGAGTATGTGTTGCAAAAGTTTGGCCGTAAATCGTAAAGCAACAATTTGCAACGTGATGTGTTCAATTCAAACGAATATTTGTTCAGCCATACATACATCCATACAATGTACATAAGCACAAAGATGAAAATATTACACAAAATCTTCATATTTCTATACGCTTGTTTCATTTCGTTTCCCCCTTTTTTTTTTTTTTTGTCTATATTTTTCTAATGGATGATGAGAAAATATATAAAATTAAAGAGCGGGTCTGAATGGCTATACTGAACTTGGTAGCAATGAGAAAATTAAATGAGCGAGTGAAAAAAATATTGAAGAATAAACATATTATTTCCCTTGACAAATGTAAACAAAAATGTCTTTAATAGGAATCACGAATTGCACAAGAGATGCTTACTTTAAATGCTTTATGATGTAGAAAATTTCCTTATCTCGATTCGACCATATCAGAATGTATTATAGTAATTAATTGGTTGCGGCATTGCATGCTTTAGTTAATTGATCGTTCTTAATTAATTGGTGTTATACGATAGCGTTATGTTCATATTTTGTATTTATGCCTCCACGATAAAAAAAATTTGTACGTGTAAGTTATACTTTTTATTGCGCATTGTGGGTTCATCTCCAATATACAATCATAGCTTAGATGACTTTTCCCGTCAGCCTAATTATTTGTCACATCATTAATCGTTAATTGTGCACAACATGAAATAGAAATCTTTATTCACTTTGAAGTTAGTCTCGAAAGAATTTCAAAAAACTAGTTGATCTGTCCATGTCCTCGTAACAAAAGTCTTGGAAAAGTTCAGATCAAATGTTCTCAATTCTGTCATGTAATATCAATTATTTGCTTAAAGCTTCAAGGCACGCTTTTATTTTTATTTACTTCATTTAATAATCATGGCAGCATACGAAAGCTAATGAACGTGCCTAAGCGAACAGATACTTCTCGAAAATAAATGAAAAAAGCCAAGACATATATCCATACCTTCAGGAGAGACATTAGCGGTTAGACAGAAGCGCAAAATTAAATCGTTTCACAATTTCACCGTGATCAAGCTGTTAATGGATATTTCTCGATTATTATGAACGAAATAATCAGATAACTTACGTACCACCTTTAGATAATGAATTTCACTTAGTTAACGGTCATTTACTATCAGAACGCAATTCTATTGGAAGCTTATTGACAACAATCGACATATTCTACAAGTGTTAAAACTGATATATATATTTTTTTTCAATTATAATATTGTGCGATATAAAAGAAATTGAACGAAACAATAATAATAATTCACTTATTAAATATTAGTAAAAATTTGAGCAAACGATTTCAGTTGAGATTCGTTTGCAAGCATCTATGCGGGTATTAAGGGGCTATTCGTTTAATTATTTATCAAAAGAAGGTTCAGACTATTTCCCGACTTTTCAGAATTTACGAAATAATCGTCATACGTTGATAAAATTATCTGAATAGCACATCAATACTCACATATTGCAGTGTATCTGTCGACATATGTAGTATACACATGTATACACATATGTATAGAAAATTTTAATTTAAGATAGAATTCTACAGTTCCACTTCAATATACTCAGGTTGCTCTGCCAGAATAACTTCACGCGTGTCCGCCTGCTTAACATAACCTATAGTCCATGCGTTTTGTTCTCCCTTGGTTAGTGTATAAAATTCTTTACAAAATGCTTCTGAATGTTTCGCTGGTAATGCAATTAGAAGTCCTCCTGAAGTTTCAACGGATGTGCCATTGCGCAATTTCGCGTCAAGTGAGAGAATTTTTCCGAACTCTAAAACATTTTTCAATATCGGTAGTTTCGTGACAACAAATTGTAAACGTTCTTTTTGAAATTCTGCCAAGTTTCTTGCGTGTCCCATTAAACCGAATCCGGTTACGTCGGTGGCGGCATGAGCTTCATATTTGTGCATAAGTTTTGCAGCTGAAAATATTTTTATAAATACCCCAGCAGTGCACAATTATATTAATGGATATTTACCATCTCGATTTAGGAAAGTCATTGATTTTAAAGCCATTTCGAAAGTTTGGAAAATAATTTGATCAGAAAAATGTTCAGCCAGTTTATGATATTTTTCATTTTTATCGTTTAACCAAATGCAAGCGTTTGTCGCCAGTTGTATTCCCAGTGGTTTTGTGAGCACAAGATGATCGCCATCTTTTGCGTTGTAAGGCCTAAATAAATAAATATACGTAATTTGAATCCACACATTTTATCTCTAATGAATAAATTCTTAGCTTAAGGGAAAGAATATTGATGAACAAATAGTTTTGCGCTTTAAAAAAGAAAATTAATTCTGTGAAACATGTTGGGTTCATGTTTCTTTTGGTTTCTTAGTCCTTAGTCCTAATTGAGCGAATTGTTCAGAGAGTTACAAAAAGACTTATTGAAGTATCCAACCCTTGTTTTTGCACATTTTGATATCGTTTGCAAGATGAACTCTAATTCTGGCTTCTACAAAAAAATACTGTGGAAAGTTGTACCCTTTTACGAACCCTCAGGAATGGTGTTGAATATTTTACTTATAGGCACTGGGAGAATGGCTTGTACATAAAAATATGTGTAATGTCGATCCGTTTTTTCACTTTTCTCTATTTATGTTCCCATCGGTAATTTTCAGAAATTTCAATGAAAGTGAGTATTTTCTTCAAAGTATCAACAACTACGTTTTAGCTATGAGCAACTGAGATGCGCATAAAGACAGATAAGTATATATATAAGTTTTAATCTGACGCTCTTATGTAATAAGTGTTTTATTTAAAGCATAGTAATGCGCATAGGTTTGTTTTTAAACGCAAAACACTTGCGTGTATGGATGTAGTTGTTATTCTATGGCCATATTTTTTTTGCAACTATTTATCAGATAAAAGTATTATCCTTTTAGCGTTCCTTTTAAATGATTATTTAAAGTAAATGCAAATGTACATCTGCTTAAACTACTTGCTGTCATGCGGACGTGTGTACTTACAGTATTATCTCAGATTGTTTGCAAATAGATGTCGCTATGCCGCCTATGATACACCAAGGATTGAGGGCTATATTTTGTATGTTTACGCGGCAGCCAGCTAGTTGAGCGGATTCTTGGAAACCTTCAATAATCATTGGCAATACGATGTCACGTTCTTTATCGGATAATTCAGTGGGAGCAGATATAATCATATTTAATTTATCAATTTCGGTCGTACCAATCGCATAAACGTCGCTAACAACGTTGGCTAAAGCAATCTTGCCCATGAGTTTTGGATCATCAACAAGAGGATAAAAAAAATCTACAGTTTGTACTAAATAAAATTCTTTTTGACGCTGGCATTGTACGACAGAGCAATCCATTCCGGAACCTAATAATTTATAAGAAAGAGCAAAGTTCATTTGTATTCCAAAGCGCAAAAATATTTGACTTTATGGTTATATACGCACCGATGGTCTCAACATTTTCGTTATTGGTGGGGTTTTCTTTGTTAATTGGTTTTAATATTTCTGTTCCGTACAGATACTTATTTAAAGTATCCTGGGGAATCTTGCAACCTCACCCTCTCAGTGTGGAGAATTGGGTGAGCCGAAAATCTTTTCTTAAGCCGCAATTTTCAGGTTTAAACATTTTCTTATTAAATTATATTTTTGTATATAAAATATTTATATTTTCTTTATTTCTTCTATTCAAGCAATTTCAATAATAAAAAAAAAGAAGTGTGAGGGAAAAAAGAAAGAAAATGACTAAAATTTTTGTTATATTGCATTACGTTGGCTGTATTGCCAGAGTTTCCCATTCCATACCCTTGATCCAACACAAACTTTCTCACCTCTCCCCATCTTTTTATGGATTTATTTCGGTTTGACGTGTTTTCATACAGAGTTGGTAACCTTGAAAAATGCTTGTTGTAGCAGAGTTGCACGTGGTTTGTTATATGAGAAGATATACAAAAAATACGTTTAATTTATTTGCTTTTTTTTTTAATTTCTGACAACGTTACAGTATCTCACGAAGTTAAGGAAAAAGAGTAACGGATTTCCTCAGTAAAATATTCCATATGATGAGTCTTACGGTCATATTTTGGAATTGTCATTTGTCATGACATTACTGATTGGTTTTCCTTGTCGTGACAATAAAACTTATTATTAATAATGTCTTACGGATTGTGCTCAAAATAAGGCTGCAAAGCAAGACAACTAACGAATCAAATTGTATGAAAATGAATCTACGACGACGGAAGTCAAATTTTCCTCCAAAAATTCTATTCCTCCAAAATTTGTATTCCTCCAAAAATTCTATTCCTCTTCTATTCTAATTCTATTTTTGGCGGAATAGAATTCTCAAAGTGCACGAAATTGTTCACCGTAACGTGTGCATTACATTTATCAGGCAAGTAGTAGGGAAAACTAATCAGTCGATTAAGAGCCTTAAGATCTGTTGCGTCAAGATTAATGCTAGGATATCAGGTATTTTGAGGAATTGACTTGACTTGTACGTAGTCGATTTTTCCATTATTGTAAAGGTACTATAGAATCGTTCATAGGTATGTATATATATGTATGGAAATTTTTATAAATTCGCCTGCTGTAACTCATGTGTAATGAGCAAAAAACCTAATCTTTAGGCATGTCTTTTCCCCCGATTTGGCATAACTTTAGTACCAATCTACCCGTAAGAACTCGCTCTCAACGAATTTGGAACCGATAGTTTAATTTCTGTGATCGAGACCACTTTCATCGCACATTAAACAGACGGAGGGACGGAGGGAAGAAAAGACGATTTTGAATTTATTTACGCAACTAAACAGAAATAAGTACACTTTAAACGGTCTTCTTCTTATTCTCCGGTGGTGACGTTACGCTCCACTTAAGGCGGCCGAAAGCTGACGAAGCTTTTCAGGTCTAAGATATGTTCACTAGCACCAAGTCTTATCGATAGTTAGCACACGCGCTTGTTTAAAATCATCATCAATTCTTTTTCTTCTTTTACTTATCAGACAGTAGCTTGGGCACCCACTTTCTTAGAATACTCTCTTTTAAGATGAATTTGTTCTATATAAAAAAAGAGCTAACGTGTGATGCCAGCCAACGGTTTTTGAATGCATCACTCTTTTACTGAAATGAAATTTTCTTTTGCCCCAAGCGGCTTACAGTTTGATGCATGAATGATTAGCATTATTATTCCCTCGCTGCAAATACTTAACATATGTATGTATGTATATATGTTTGTTTATATTATTAGCATTGTATATAGTGCGGTGCATTCACATGCAACAAGTTCGTATGAAAGTCTTTCATATATACACAATAATACAACATTTCATTCATCAAAAAGAAAGCAAGAAACAGTTCTTAAATAAAATCATATCATCATTATTAAAACCATTCTCACTGAGTAGTGAACCAGTGTGTGCACAAGAATTTTCATAAGATTTATTATTTTCATAAAATATTAAAGAAAAAAAAAAAAAAAACTATAACTTTATGTGATTTCAAGTGTAATACTTACTCGTAATTATTGTTAATATTTTAAATAATGTTTTATTTATACTCTAATGACATGAAAACGTTTTTTATCATAAAACTTGTTTGCCTATCGGTAAGTTATTACTTTACGTAGCTGCTATATGAAGCATCTATCTATTGGATAATTCTTATAAAACTACAAATAAATATAACGGGTTGCATTTTTTTTTTTTTTTTTTTGTTACTGACAAATCATAATATAAATCATAAAACAGTATTCGTATGACGAATTATGCAACAAAAGTAAGATATGTGTGTTTGAAATTTTATTTAATTTGAAAATCACTAAATGATGCGAGAGTTTGCGAGTGATTTTATGGATTCCGATAGGAAGGCATTTTTTTTCTTCTTTTGCTTAATGTATGTGTGAGTGTACTGTTTATATACAGTATTAAGATGGAAATGAAAATACCGTAAACAACAGCGTAATACTTTTTATTATAGGGGGAAAGCATTGAACTGTTAATATTTTAAAGGTTATATAAGAAGCATAAGAAGCAGTTAATTTAATGACAGGTGATTATGTGCAGAGATCAAACGATTCTATTCTCACGAAATTTTTTCTCATAAAAATTAATAAACGGCGCTCTTTTTTAAGATCACTTTGGTCAACTGTGTATGCAATAAATCAAAACGAACGATCCTAGTCTCATTTCGGAATACCATAGCCGTAAGTATTTCAAACTTTACTCCATGCGCAACATGATTAAATAGGAAACCGGCATACGGAAGCTCATAGTTCTTTGTACAGCCAAGTTTCAATGAAAGCTAATCCTTTGTCAATAAATTTTCTCGAAAATTGTTCGAGCATCAATTCCTTTTTTTTGATTTTTATTGATGAGACACCATTTCCCACACTTTTTATCTACTTGCATGATAAAATAAGTAAACCTACTATAGTAGGGCACCGCCCACCATTATCCGTAATTCACTTTTTTAAAATAAGCCTTTATACACGAAGTGGTCGAAAAGTGTTCCAACCCGAACCATTTTCAATAACGTTCGTTCTTGGGCCAAAACATATCGGCCTAAAAATTTCATCGAAATATCTCAAATATTGCGGCCTGTAGATTGAATACAAACAAATAACGTAGTTAGACGGACAGAAGAGTTTATATCGAACCAGAAAATGGACCTGAATCGATCTGTATAATAAAAGGTGAGTATGTCTCAAATTCTTCTATGATAGCCGCATAAACTTAAAATACCCTTATATCACAAGTAGTATGTGGAGGTTATGAACATCTACTAGGGACAATCGGTCTTCAATGTTTTATGTTTTTTCATCCCATGTGGGAATTAAGGAGTCTTTGAAGTGCTGAATATACCTGGTGTAAATCAAAGGAATAAAAGTCTTCAAGACCGATGGAACTTATTTGCCATTACTTCGATCATCATGTTCAAGATTTTTTCGTTGATGGATTCATAGTTGTTTCAATATAAATAAGTAAGAAGTTATGCTCGCTTCTTGGTCGATCTTGGACATCCAAATCGAGGTGATTGAAAGTCTTAGTCCGCTTAAGCGGAAAATTTTTTGCGTGTGTATTATATTATATATTATTATATATATATATTAATAAATTATATATATGTATATTATATAATATATATATATATTGTATATTTTTCAGCTTCAATTTTTGAAATCAAAAAAGCGAGGACAGATAGACAGACATGCCCAAATTAACTTTTAATTTTTATTTATCCCAGAATCGTTTTATCAAACGTTAAGATCCGATTTTCCCCATCCGATTACAACGTCCCTAATTCATACATTTTTCTAATAGTCAAATTGTGACTCATTGTTAATAACATCAGTCCAATTTTTCTTTTTGTATTGAAATTATATAGATTGCGAATCGAATCGAAATAGATAACTGAAACTTTTTTTTGTGGTATACATATAAGCAGGACTTGTCCTGAGTGGTCGTTCATTAAAAATAATAATTTTGATAGATATTTGATGTTCCCGATTTATTCGGACGCGAATATAGCTTTTTTATATAATTTAGGAAGTCTCTCTTTACCGGAAAGTGAATTATGTTGAAGCTTCGCGGATTCACCCGATTTAAATGCACGGGGACGTAAACCTATAATATGCAGTTGAAGGGAAGGAAAAATTATTATTATTATGCGGTAGGTAAACTGGAAATTACTATTTTTAGCTCTGTAGCTCAAAAGTAGATGCTTTTGTTTTACGCTAGAAATTGAATTTCAAGAAACAAATTTTTTCAATGATATATCCACCAGCTGTTAGTGGTTACAAGAATCTTATAAACATCCAAACATGAAGTTCTTCGTCTATATAATTGTCTTGCCTTGTCCAATTGTTATACATGTATATATACATATATATATTTGTATATCTATATATCTATACATACAAGTAAGTATTAAGATATGCACATGTATTCATGTTTATGTATATAAATGTGAAATAGAACAAAACAAGCGCATGCGCGTGCATTATAACGGATAATTTCTTCTATTAATTCGTTCAAACATAAAAAAAAAGAAAAGAAAAACAAAAATGGAGCAATACGTCTATTTACCTCGTATGCATATTACACTTGAATACACGTTCATATATTTGTGCATGCATATATATGCACATGTGTTTATGTAACCATCATATACACATATAAATTCTGTGAAGTTATTCCGGTCTATTTCCAATCTACTCTCTTATGCAGATCTTTTATTTATTTATTTATTTTTTTTTTTTTTTGTTTTCACGCACACAAACAACATTATTAAATTCAATACATTCAATTGTAAAATGACCAACAGCATACCGCTAACCAGGCAATCACAGACACACACATAAATGTATTATATCACAATAGGCTGTCAGTATATGTGTACATATGTATTAAAGAAGTTAATAAAGAAGTTAATACAAGCTGGTAAACACACATAATCAATGCAATAAAAATAGAGTTATTCTTCGTAATGATATAAAATAGTTTGTAAAGCAAAGTTTCACTTCATGTACGATGTCTTACAAATGACTTAACGGTACATTACTGGAATCGTGTCCCAAAATTGTTTTGCAAAAGTTGATTGACTTCGGAATCATTTCGTGTTCATATCAAAATATCGATGAATACTTGACTGAATTATACAAATAAGTGTTTAACTGATCGGCTATATGATATATGTATGTTACGTATCCGTGGCTTGCAGCACAAAGGCTGGCGAAAGTGAAATAAATTTTTTACATATGCCTTGAAAGAAGTCGTTGATATTTATTGCATTAAATCCGTACATAAAGATTGCAGAGTATTTTATTCATTGTAGGCGTGCTATTTGCTTAATCAGATGCACAGTCTTCTGTTCATTCTTTACATGACGCTAAATGTGCGTAATATTTACAAAATGTTTTGAATGAATAACCGCTTTAGTATGCATGTATGTATGTTCGCTTTTGGATCAATAATTCTAAATTTCGAAAAATGCTTATATCAAGCTCTCGATTAATATCTGTTAAGGATTAGAGACTTTTGTCTATGATCTTGAAGCTGCCACCTAAGGTTCTTTAGGATTGAGACGTCTATAGTGATTTTTGCGATCCCATGCTTTCTGCTAACAGCTAACTGAGAATCAAAGAGTTCGATTCAGCATCTCATTTTGATCAAGAATATTTATATGTATGGGTCTCAGAAGAGACACGTCAAATCTAGCTTAATCATATTTTTCAATGTTCAGCTCGAAGAAGCTATCGAAGAATCTCCTTGAGATAAATTAAATTTCCATTTTCCATAAACTTTTTTTACATCGAAGCTATTTGACTGACAGTTTCCTGTTCAACGATGGTCAGGTGACATCGACAGTTACATTTACTTTTTCAAAATATGACGTCACATAATGAGCGATCGTAAGAGAATAGGCTTCATTGTTGAGCCAAAACGTGTTATGATGTACTTCATTCCATTGCAATAAATTGAACATCAACAACTTTAGATTAAACATAGAGGATTTTGGACGGACAGTTGGTCCGTCTCCGATCGTTTTAGGTATATTCGATTAACCACATGAGCTTAATGTGCGCAACATATGACAATGGCTTTTTAGATGCAGGTAATGAACGAAAAAGAATTCAGGAGTCAAGAGTAGCTTCTTTTCCGCGAATCTCGAAACAATTTTTCAATTTTTACACCTAGCATTTTCACTTATTTATTTATATATTATTGCTAATGGATGTTTATGTAAAATACTTTCAGATGATATATAATTTTGTATGGGCTCAAGATTACGATGGTATGTTATATGCATATAACTGTCGAGAAATGTTATGTTTTTGATCAGTTCGAGATCATGCTTATACAGTTTCAGATATCCAGTGTTCTTCCACGACAGCTGAGGCTACTGGACAAGATTACGTTACAGCGAAGCTGAAGAAACCACCGAGCTTCAAAGGTGATCCTTTATTCGCTGATTATCGTTCCATTGATCCGGATACGGATTTTAGTTGCATTATAAAACAGGATCCGGATGATGCAGCTCAATTAACTTATAGTCTAAAAATTACGGATTTCTCTCGATGCGGAGTTCTAAAGAGAAATGTAAATTATATCCATCTTCTAAAGGTTGATGATATTACTAAACAAATGGAATTAATTTAGGGTTTTATACATGTACGTATATGGTTCCCGCAATATCCAGGAGTTGTTATGCAATCGGATCAGGAATTAATAATAATGTGTAAACCACCCGAACGGACCGTTGTGGAGAATAAAGCAGCTGGATTTGCTGGTGCATTGTAGGTATTATCATAAATAACAAGTAAGAAAACTATATTCGGCTATGGACGAATCTTTTATACTTACCGCCATTTCTTAAAGAAAACAAAATTTTAATACTCTATAATATTGCGCGTGGGCGTGGCCAACCCAAGTCACCCAAAGAATACACCTGAAAATTTTTATCATTATATATATTGAGATTTGTGAGTAATGAGAAAAAAGTTCTCCACTTAGGGGATGTTGTACTGTGAACCACCTAGCCCACTTTCAACATGAACATGCCTGCAAGAACTTAGAATGTCTCTGCCGAATTTGAATAGTTTGACAGTTTAATGTTCGGAGATGTAGAGATGGACATGCTTCAATCGATTCAGGATTTGATATTGATCGAGAACATATATTTACAATATACATACATATATATGTATACAATATATATATTCGTATACATATACATATATATATCGGGTCTCTGAAGCTTGCTTTTAGATGTTGCAAACATTTTGGCAAAATTACTACGTCCCCATCTTTTGGTGTTAACTGAAATTTTTCATTACTTATCGCCACGTACGCAACAAAATCAAGTGAAGTCAAGTCCATCTGGGTATTGTCTATATCCGCACAAACTTATAACCTTGCACTACAATTTGCGCTCTCAAGTAAATAAATATTAATTGCATTTGGGGGACTGTTTACCTTGCCATTTCCACCGTTTATATATGAAACTCTTCGATGACCTTGTGAAAATTTTTACCAAATTTTTGATTCGCTTTTTATTATAAGTTAAGGGAGTTTTCAGTTTTCAATTTGTTAGACATTGTACAGATAAGCGTGGCCCACGCCTATTTTTACACTTTCTCTTTTACCCAAAAACATATGTGCTAAACTTCTTCGCATTCTACTTTAGGCGATGGAGAGATCTTCCAAAACAGGCATGATGCTAACTACGACAAGTTTTGAATTTTGCAAACGGGTCGACAATATTTCAGAATTTACGAATTTTTACCCTTCTGTTTTTATGTAATAAGTGTAAAAAATCGACATTTTTTATATACCTTTTGTACATCGTCACGACCTTGTTATTAAATCCCCGTAAGCAAATTTGTGACTTATGTTTTTCGAATAATATGAACTCTTACTAACGCTTCTTGAATTTAATCAAAAATTCAGATCATTATTATGTCTCATTATTTTTATTCTGAAATCCAATTTTATTTATAATTTATTGTCCAGTCCTCACGGCGCACGAGTATCGGGTATTGTTGAGGAAACCCCTGGTCGATTGGAATACGAAGTTGCTTTATATAAGGAAGCACCTCCAATAGCAAGGTTTGCATAGCTTTGCCATATTTTGCATTTATTTATATACATTTGATATTTCGGAGAAGGTTAAAAATTAAAATCTTTATCCTTTTTTTGAAATTTTTATAGAGTTAATGGTATAAATACTCCAGTGGGTACCTCGAAGGACCAACCGCCGACAAGTAGTGAAGTTCCAGTAGACCAAGCTGTTCCAATTGGTACTAAACTTCAACTACGAGCTCGTATCGGTCCATCTGCTTGGAAATATATTAAACTAATGGAAGTCACAGTTTCTCCCGATCCCGATAAACCCCAAGCCGGCGGAGCTGTATGGCTAGTTCGAAATGGTTGCCGTAATCGGGATTTTGCGACCATTATACCTCATCAACCGGCTAAATATCGAGATCGGCCAAATGAAGTTTTCTTAGACTTTGAGGCCTTCTTATTAAGTTCAATGGGTGAGCGAGCAACATTATGGATTCATTCCCAGATTAAAGCGTGCGTAGAGGCCAGTGATTGTGCACCAGATTTTTGTATGGATTTGTACGAACCATCGGGTCACGGCAGAAGGCGACGCGAGCTTACTCATCAGAATCAGACCTTAAATACTGCTGGAAACAATCAAGAATACACACGTATTGAAGAGAATTTAAAATATACGGTCATAATGCCAGGCGAAGGATCAATAATGGACGCGACTGACGGTCATTTGAACAAATGTCGCAATGCAGTAATAATTTCAGTAACTTTTACAATTCTACTATTGCTAGGATGTATGTCCTTGGTAAGAAATTTTAAATCTTATAGTATTAATGCGGCAGAATCCGCCCCCATTTAGTGCTTGGGAGTTTGTTAGATTTTTATGGCATTTTAACTTATTTTTCACGGTTCTATCATTTTTTCTTCTTTATATATAATCTAAAAATGGTTAAAAATAGGTTTCTAGAAAGAAAGAGACATTGCATAACGCTTCGTACTTATGGGTTGAAAAAGATTCACATATAATGGAAAGGAATAAAAGGTTTTAACTTCTTCAATAAATATCTTCTACTCGCTAACTTTAAAGCAGGGAACGTGAGTAGAGAAGAATTTTTCAAATCACGAAGGTGTTGAAGGTACAACGAAGAATATCCTTAAAATATCAGAGAGCTTTGCAATGAATGTGGTACTCTCTCTTCTGAGAAAAAAAAAAGAAATCGACTTATGTCGGCATTATTTGTTCATTAATATAGAATCACTTAAGCCAAATTATAATCGCTGGAGAAGATACAAAAATATAGATGACTTCGCGTCGAAATGCTTCTTTTTTTTGGAGATTACACTTAGAAGGAATAATAAATAATCCCTAAGTAAGGGAACTGAGTGGTTGGCAGGAAAGCAATTTAGGCCATTTCTTCATTAATTTAAACGCATGCCTTTACTTACTTATATTCGTTCGTATAGTATGTGTTGACGGGGTCTAATATTTGAACTTGAATTTTTCAGCTTTGCACATTGGCTACCCGGCTGCAAACGGAGCAATATTTAAGAAATTGTCAATTGCCAAAGCTTACTATCGGATCGATCGGATATTCCGGGCGAGAGACTTTTCACTGAGTGTTACGTGTCACTTCTTTTAAATGCATTTATAGTTAAATTTATTATTTATTAATAGTTTTAATATTAATAGGATTAATTTTAAATAAAATAGTAAAATAGATATGAATATGAATAATATCCGAGCATTGTGGCACCGCAAAAGCCGATGTATGAAATAGTCAGCTTCCTTTTTTGTTTTAGACCTTTCATATGAATTTTGACTATTTCGGAAAATTGGTGAGCATTCCAGACGAGGGCAAGACTGAGAATTGCTCTATAGGGATTTATGTTTCTAAATATATGCGGGAATTCCAACGAAACAAAGAACGTGAACACCAAAAGCGATGACTATCACGAGCACCTTCTTTCGGATTAAATAAGAAAAAAATTGCTTCTAACAAACACTCTTTTGGGGCATAATTTCCCATATTCAAAACTAAAATTAATAAGTGACCTCTAAAGATAGTATATTGATAGGGTATTACAAGACATAATGCCACCCTTTGAAAATTCCTTAAATTTGATGAAGACTTACAATAAACGATTTGACGAATGTTTGAGAGATGTCTTTAATAAACATTGAAAGCAAAATGACAAAATTATCTTACCTTTTAACAGAATAGTTCTAAATTATTCTTAATGGATTCATACGAATTCAAGTAATACAGCTCACAAACCATTGCAATATTTCAATTACAACCAAATAAATGATTTAAGTGTAGAGAATACTATGATTTATTTATAGAAGGGAAGTAAGACATAACTACGATAACACAACTACGGTAAACGTAAATACATATACATAAAAAATAAATAAAAAAATGTGGTTTCCATATAACGAGTAATTGATCAAGTAAATGTATTAAGCACTTCTTCAACCATTCATATATTTTAGTTATAAATAAACCTACATTTTCATATATAATGAAAGAAATGGAAGCAAGATTCGGAAATGAACGTAAATAAATATAAAAAAATTAAAAATCGTAATCATCACACAAAATGGGTTTCTCTAATTTAAATAGTTGATCGAATTCATCATTAGTGCGAGGATTTGAAAAATTCGTTAGTGAAAAATTGAATTCATCATCATCAGTGAAACTAGCATCGTAATCTGAAAAATTTTCGGGTTCCTCATCAATCCTCATAATATCGCCATTTATCAATTTATTCAGGCGAGCGTCATCAATTAAATCCATTTCAGACCAAATTTGCTCGAGACCTGAAAGAGACTTATTTAATTAATATGAAACCGCTTCGAGGAAAAAACAATTTTTTTTTATATTATTTAGACTATGAAATACTAAGAAAAGAATATTGACAAATGAAAGCTAGCGTAGGGGTTATTAGCAAAGATGCTCTATCTCAGAAAGTTTACTGATCTGACTGAGGTTGAGAGTTTTATTCAATTTCCTACATTTGATCTTTTCTTATCAAGCGCAGAAGTTATGTTATGATCTATCAAACACTTATGAGCTGAACAAACCACAGGAATATATGCTTAATGCTTTTTCTGGATGAACAAATTTAAGCTAAATACTAAAATCAGTAAAGCCATTCGGCACTAACAAATAATGTTATTTTCTTTTTAAAGTGCAACCTTTATTGCGTGACAAAATGCAATTTAAACTTTTAAAGAAGTTCTTAATACTAAGCAAATAATTAATACTTATTTCTCACTATTTTTTTCTCTTTCCTTATGTGGATTTCATTTTAAATGTTCTTTAATCTTTTGCCCTTTATCTATTAATGAGACCTTAGCTCTAACTCTAAACAGTGCAGAGTTCAAGGAGTTCATGCAATATTTTACGAGAAGTTTTGTAAGTTTGCATTTAGCCTAAACCCAAGTTAATTTCCCTTATGTTAATTTATGCTGGAATGCATTTGTTTTCTCATTTCATAATAACTTCAGACTATATTTAGTAGTTGACTGGGATTATAATTGTTATAATTTTTTTAGACCAACGAAATAAATTCGTAGGATAAAATAAAAGCAACTAAATAGAGAACTAGTAACGTAAGCTATCGGCTTTTAATCGGATGAGGTAAGAGTGTTAGTTCAAAGGGAATTACATTGTACTTACTTTTGTAAGGCTCCTTGCAGCAACGTCTATCAATATCGAAAGAATCAAGAAGAAGATCCATTTCAGAAATTTGAGCATGTGATAGTGATGTTTGCGGCTTTGTAGTTGGCGTCAAGTGTTGACCAAACTTTTTACGCGGCTGCGAGCATTGTACGTTGCTATGCAATTTCGCTGTGTTTTGAATGTTAACACTTTTGAAAGGTGTTGCGAATGCCTGTTTATGCATAACATTTTGCAATGCGTTGAATGGTTGTTTCTTAACTGAACGCTTCCTGGCCGAGTCACCTAGTTTAGTCGCATACTCTCCAACTGCGTATTTGAAAATACGAAGAGAAGCATTAAAATTTGGACCCAATTGGTGCATTGAGTCTTTGAAATGCACTTTTAAAAAGAATTAATAATCGAGTAATCGAGTAAAAAGTTAATTTAGTACGCAAAATAGAAATCATGCATTTTGTGCGTTCCTAAGTGTGATTATCAAAGTTATGTTTTTAGTTCTTTAAGAAGCCCAAAGAAATAACTTTTCGCAGTCGAAAGAAATAACGTCCAGCTTTGTTTCTCATCCTCTAATGGATTCAGAGAAAATTTTTCTTTCTTAAATTCTTTTCGTTAAAGAATTAAAGGAATAATAGCGGAATGAAATATTTTGTTTTTCAAATTTTTCATTCGGACAGCTGCACTGCATCCCGGAATAAAATCAGAAACTTACTGGTTATGTCAGCACAGCACGGGGAGACCGTTATCCGTTAATGCATCTATGCGCTCCATTTTATCCAAAGGAATTTTATTTTATTTGAAATGCTTACTTACCATTGTTCTCTTTATTGATGTTAGTTTTGTTTCCCACAACACTCAACATTTTTTATGTTTTCTTATCACAATATATTCGTGCAAACTTCAAAAATAAAATTAGAAACAAATTAATCTTAAACGATAACAAACAGTTCAAATCTCGCAAAATATTATTGAAAATTTTTTCCACACAATAACTCAAAGACGGCGCTCTTTATAGTTACATTTGCAAGCAAATACTTTTTAAAATTCGATTACTTAGTATTTGGTAATCACAATGCCAGTGTCATCGTTGAACATATTTCAGAGCTGTATTATGCCGTATTGGCAGGGGTAGATGATGCGAAATAATGTCACTTTTTAAAATAAAACTAAAAATTTCGAGTAGTTTTTTCATTCGCCCGATGCAGGGCGGTTCTAATTAACTAAATATATTATTATATTATATTTATTATACACAATTGAGATTTGCATTTATGGAAAAGATATTACCTTTTCACATTTCACATGTTCTCTTTTAGTATTTGGTAAAAAAAACCAAAAATTTCTTTCTATCAAGGACGCACGCAAAGCGGAAAAGATCTCATTCAAAACAAGCCCACTCATTTCTGGATTTAGTAGACTAACACACAAAATTTTGCCGCGCGGACGTACGTAAATCCAGTTAAACAAAGAAATAACACAATATGTTGATCGAATAATGTACTATATAAATCAAAATGTAAAGTAACATGTTGCATATATCAAATAATACAGTAGTAGCGCCAACGTAGTAATAGTAAAAGAAGTAGATTTTTCTTTTTTTAGTATTTTCTCCACTTTCCCAAAATCGATATTAACTATTTGATAATCCGGAAATTTCTTGCAGTTTTTTCTAACGTCAAATTAAAATAACTTTCTTCACGTAGATGGACAAGTAGTTAGGATTAAAGATATATATAGTTATGTAGAGCAGGCTTAGCTTTATTTTGTAAAATACTTTTTAAATGATCAGTTGTGTTATAGTAGCGAGACGTAAGTAAGACCTTATAGTAGGGAAAGGCCGACCCTACACCACAATGTTTAACTATATGAAGGCACAATTTCCGTGACTAAATCTTGCACAGTCAATTTTTTTATGTTAAGTTACTATTATGATGTAATTTTCTTCATGAAGCATTGAAAATTATACCGTTTTTTGGTGCGAACTTCAGTTTTCGTTATATGAAGTTGTTCAAAAATCTCAACAGCCGGTCACAAGTTTCCATATGAATTTAGAATACCCAAATACTACTACTTAGCCACTTTTGCCGACAAACTTTTAAAGTTGCAATTTTTTTCCATACAACGAGTTTTGAGAATACGGCGTTATATGAGGAGTGGTCGAAAAAGCACGCCACTGTACCCAATTTCATCAAAATATCTCAAAACTTGCGACGCATAGGTTGAACACAAATTTACATGGACAGAAATGAGACGGACAGACAAGCTTACATCGATTTAGAAAACGATTCTGAATCGATCGATGCAATAAAAGGTGGGTCTATCTTAAGTCCTTCTGCGCGTTACATACGACCGCACTAACTTAGCTGAGTCAGGCTTAGATCAAGTCAGACTATGATTCTGAATCAAATAAAAGGTTGGTCTATCTTAAGTCCCTCTGGATGTTACATACGTCCGCAGTAACTTAAAATAGCCTGTATCACAAATGGTGTAGGGTATAAAAAGAGTTTACTTGCAGTTGCATTGAAGACGGGCGATTCTAACGTCAATTCTATTCCCCTACAACTGTATGAACTCAGAGAAACTAATATGCCAGAGAAGAGATATTACGGTGAAATTTACTACAAAATGAAAAGTCTGCATCCATTACTGCCTAGTAAAAACGGTAGCGTTTTTCTTCACGACATTGTCCGGCTAATGTACTTACTAAAACCGTGACAGATCTACATTGTAATCTACAAGAAGCTAGCCGCTGTTAAATCTATTTTCGAACGAGTTGTCGGTTCGAGAAAGTTTGACTTCTGCGTTACTGGAATAAATGAATCCGTTTTGTAGTGAACCAATTTTATGTCTAAAGAATTTAATGCATCATAACATGCCTGGATAGTTTTTGTTTTTTTTTGGTGGAATACAATTCAAAAACTCTTTCGACCTTATTTCGTAATAAATTATGGTATTTTAACTA
The DNA here is from genome assembly GCA_001077435.1 of Glossina morsitans morsitans. NCBI lineage: Eukaryota > Metazoa > Arthropoda > Insecta > Diptera > Glossinidae > Glossina > Glossina morsitans. The sequence goes on from CCAG010023386.1 coordinate 69,229, forward strand.
CTGCAAAAATTGACTTTTAAAAAGATTTACTTCTTTCAAGTTGGCAGATAGGGGTGGGGAAAGGAATCCCGTGAAAGAAGAGAAAAAACGCATTTGTCCACTTCCTGCCAATGTATACGTGGGAAAGTATGTAAACACAAAGAAATGCATATTAACGTTTATATATATATATATATATATATATATAAGTCTATGTGTGTGTGTGTGTGTATGTATATGTATATATATATATATATAGCATTTGTGGGTTTATTTAAATTTATTTATAACATACAACTAGATTTCATTATCGGCTTCCAAGCCAAGCGACTCGGAATGTTTTTTTGCTTTCATACGTAAATCGGCTATACTCGAACTTTTGCTATGCGCAACTGCAATAGCGGCCAAATTTAAAGGATATTGAGAAATGGAGAACATATGCGTTGTATTTGTATTTCCAATAGCAGCTGCATACTGAACGGGGACAACAGTATATGTTAAATGCGCGTTAATAAATAAATAAATAAATAAATGAAAAAATTATAATAAAAACAGATTTTAGTATTTTTCCCGTTATTTTTTATTTAATTTATTTAACTACGCACCTGATGAGCGGCAGCTGAAATAATGGCTGGATCGAAAGCTGATATTGTTCCATTTCCAGAAACCACGCCCAAATAGGGGTGGGCATTAAATACGTTATTCGCGCGCTTGCCACCCGTTTCACCAGTCGTTGTCGTCGCTGAGGAGTTAATATTATTGTCTTGTGATGCTCCATTTGCACTTCGTACCGTTGCCAAATTTACATACGGTGCAACTCGACATGATTCCAATGGTGTCGACTCTGGCGGACTTTGCCTATTTAACAGGATACCTAACGAGTACAAAGACCATACAATATACATACATGCGTACGAGCATAAATAACTCGGAACATCGTTATAAATTAAAATAATGAAAACCATATTTTTTTTTTCTTATTTTTACAAATGTAATTGAATTTCTTTACTGTAATTTATAGTACAAATAACATTCTCCTCTCTGCGTTACTTTGATTCTGTCTCACACCTTCATTCATGTGCGCTTGTAGTTCAGCTCGTGCATGTAACCCATGCAGCAGGCAAGTGTACAACGGAGTATATAAACATTTTTACGGCATTAAAACACTTCACCTTGAGCCCTTCACCGTACACCGTACTAAATCACACCCTGGGGAGTTGAAATCTAAGCATATTTTTTGTGGCAATATATATGTGCATGTGTGCGCTTATAAAAAACTGACTTCTAGATGCTTTACACAAAAGGAAAACAAAAAATCCATTTTATACATATGCAGTTATGTCAAGTTTGCTAATAGGTTGGTAAACTATACGTTGAGTTACGATTGTTCGGTTGAGAAAGTTTTCCCTATTTTGTATTATTTGATGTGACTTGAAATAAAATCATTTTTATATCTTGAAATCAAGAAAATGTAAAAGTAGAAGAAAGCGGAGTTATTTTCTTTTACTCTAGGAAAAAGTTACTGATGCTAATGAGCTCTTGAACATTTCATGGTATCAGGAGGGAAACGATTAATTTTGAAGCAACATCTAGGCCCATTTGAACAGCTAGCTGTTCACAGTATTAGATTCCTTGGCATGACTAAAATTTGCATAAACCTGGGCGCTTCCAGTCGAATTCCATACGCGAGATCACTGAAATTCTACGATAGTGACCGCATATAGGAGAAGGCATGCACATGGCAGGTCGATCAAGGGAGACCGTAAACTATTTCTAATTGAACACCTTATGAGAAATCATTGAAATTGTTAGAAAAGAACTAAGATTTTGATTCTCGTTAGGAACGCGCCAGTCGAGAGAAATCAATCAAGCAAGAACGTGAAATATTTCACAGTTTGCCTCACTTTCGTTATCCAAGGCGATGCCTATGATTTAGAAAATGATTTAAAAAAAATTTATTTTAGCTGAGGATGTGAATGGATCTTATGAGTCCATTTGCTACGTTAAGATTAATGTTGTAGCCCTGAAAGATACGGTCGCTATCAAAGTTATTTAGTTTTCATCATACTTGCAAAGGAAACTTATCAGTCATTCTGATGCGTTAAATTTGAACTAAAGTTACCGATCAAATATCATTGTGCGTCGAATTTGGTTCCAAGAGAAGTTTTCTCTTCTCTTAAACACTGAAGAAAAAACCGCGTTGCAAGTGTAGTCGTCTGATTGTATAAAAAGAGAATTCAAAACTAATATGAAAAGCACTCATAAAAGAAGTCTCGATGTTGGCTTAAGAGTATATTGACATTGGTATATAGTGTTAGTTTTAAGTGACTTGAATTCAAAAGACAAGCTTATAAGTATTGAAGTGTTCAAAGAAAAAGCATGTCCTTTACATTGACATTTCCTGCTAACGACATGGAACATAGAACTGTTATGCTACGGTTCGGTTTCCAATAAGAAAATAGTGAAATTTCAAAGCTTGGATCGACACAGAAGTTTAAAAATTCTCTCTCATCCAATTGTTTGCACCCACGACATATGATAGAAAGAGAGAAAAAGAGAGAAAGAGAGAGAGAGAGAGAGAGAGAGACACACTTATTTTTAGTTAATTGAACTTGCTACGAAAGAATCGTTTCTGCTCGCTGTAGCGTACATTGCTGAAGTTGTATTAGATATTAAAGAACTA
>CCAG010023387.1:0-103194 GCA_001077435.1 Glossina morsitans morsitans
TTAATAAACATTTGATAAACCAAGGAGCTTTATTTATTTGTGGAAATAAAGAGTACAAGTAACGACCAAAAGGTGAATTATTCCATTGGTGTTGGCAAGAAAAAACTGAATGTTTGTTGTCGATTGCCCTCAAATCTGCAGAATTTAGAGAACGATCATTAAAAAAAAGATGGCGTGGAAGAAGCAATTTTATCGGCAATGGACTTGCCAAAAATACCCATGTCACTGGGCATCCAGAGAAAATGAAAACAAAACGTATCGGATTTGAGGCTATAAAGTAAAGATCTAATTTCTAATACGTAAGGTTGGGTTTTACCTCAGGGAGATGATTGCAAAGCGGGTAAGACAAATTTACTGTCTGGAACTGTAAGGAATTTTCTCGTGTCACAAAACTGGTTAAAGAGCAGTGTGAGTATGGAACGATGAGAAGAAGTGATTACCTTAATGATTAATGAGTTCTATTGCTGGAGGATAAGTGTTTGACAATTGCTTAGCTTAAACTAACACAAGTATGTCAATAGCAATAATTCATGATTTTTTTTGAATGTCCTTAAACATGATTCTATAAAGTAGGAGATAAATTATGAGAGAGAGAGAGAGAGAGAGAGAGAGAGAGAGAGAGAGAGACATGTTGACATTTCCTGCTAATGATATGGAACATAAAAATTGTTATGCTACGGTTCTGTTTCTAATAAGAAAACAACGAAGTTTCAAAGCTTGGATCGACACAGAAGTTTAAAAACTCTCTCTCATCCAATTGTTTGCATCTGCGACATGTGATAGATAGAGAGAGAGAGAGGGAGAGAGACATGTTGACATTTCCTACTAATGACATGGAACATAGAACTGTTATGCTACGGTTCGGTTTCTAATAAGAAAATAGTGAAATTTCAAAGCTTGGATCGACACAGAAGTTTAAAAATTCTCTCTCATCCAATTGTTTGCACCCACGACATATGATAGAAAGAGAGAAAAAGAGAGAAAGAGAGAGAGAGAGAGAGAGAGACACACTTATTTTTAGTTAATTGAACTTGCTACGAAAGAATCGTTTCTGCTCGCTGTAGCGTACATTGCTGAAGTTGTATTAGATATTAAAGAACTAATAGGAACAGATAGACATAAGAACACATATCTAGAGTTTGAGAAGGAATGAAGAAGAATATTTAATCTTACAAATTAAATTATCAAACGTCTAAACGACCTAGAAATAAATATTATGTTCCAGTTGAATTGCTTTAGTCATTACTAATAAAATTGTACCTGTGTGACTTTCCTTATTGCGAGAAAACTTAACAAGTATTAGTTACTTAGGTAATAAAAAAAGTTTGCTAAATATCATAACATAATTGTCATGATTTTTGTCATGATTTTTTCTTAAAAGCATTACAAATATTGGAGTAAGTAAAAAAAACGATTCTGTTTAAAGCTGGTTCATATAGATGTCCATTACACGTTAATTTCAGACTTTGTTTATAAATTGATTGCCATTAAAAGCCTAGATTCTACTTCGGCCTTGGATTCGCCTAACGTGAAAGAATAGAGTTTGTTCAGGAGACATAATAGCCTATGAACTATAGCAACAACTTAAGTTCGATATTTTTGTGGGCGGATCGAACTTTGGGCAAAAGAAAACTTTTGACTAACATTAGATTAAATTTCCCATATAGTTGTTCCCAACATTTTGAGTTTTTGATTAAGTAGGATACTCGTAAAAGAAAATCAAGGACATTAAGAACACAAGTATCGCTGCCAGTCCAAAGCTGATGCTTTTTTAAAGCATTTTACTGCTGTTATCTTCAAATATTCCACAAATCGCTAAATGAGTTTATGCGATAAAAATTTCCAATTTTTTGAATGTAAATAGTTCATGGGCTAAGACCTTTTTCTTATAGACTTTCTGTTATAATACCCACCACTGAAAGATTGGGAAATACTCATATTGTGTTTTTCCATAATGTATGTAACGCGCAAAAGGAAGCTTCAGAGACCCTACCAAAGTATATATATCGTTGATCAGCGTGAACTTCTAAGTTGATTTAGCCATGTCTTTCCGTCTGTGTGGTGTGTGCTGTTGCCACTCTCCTAACCACAAAAATGCAGATATCGATTTTAAATTTGGTAGAAACATTGGAAATTTCTTCACGCAGGCTGGTATTGAAAATGAGCCAAATTGGTCGGAGCAGAAGCGTGCAGTGGAGCGTAAACTAAACGCAACTTCGCTTTATTTTATCAATAATTTTTGGATTGTTGCTCGTTACTCGAAAATTGTAAAAGTAAGAAGGTTGAAATTTTCCACGTTTCCTTTACGAAGTACTCTATGGAAACAATCGACCATGCCCATACAAAGTTACAAGTAATTAAATTTTATTTCTTTCATTTTTTTGAGGCTTTATGCTTATTTACCATAGGGCTAACAAGACAGAATGTTTGAAACTATTTCGTACACTCCTTAAATGAAGATGTGTTATTATCTGGCTAAAAACGGGTTAATTCTAAACCGGTAGCCACCGCGGTTAGTTATTTCTTAACAACACCAGCGATATGGGTATCAAATAAAATAACATGGAGAGTAGAATGCGAAAAGCCTAGCGGTGGGTATGCGATATTTGGCCCCCGCCGAACGTAACTTTCCTATCTGTTTGTTTATATTTTTCATAGACCCGCACTGAGAAAAATATTTCAACATGAAAGGACAATTAATTAAAAATGTTATTATACAAGCAGTTCCAATTTCGTTTGCTATTGCAAACAGAGGTGTTCTCAGTTTATTTTGTATTGTATGTGTGTTCTTGGATCGACATTATACTCACCTGCTTGCAAAAACTTCCAATTCTTTTGGGGAATTTGAGCGGAATATATTCATTTTTGCCAGCAAGGGTATATGTTACAAAAGGTCTCGCAAGCTGCGATCTGGGCCTTGCGAACATTTTGACAAAATGACTGTAGCCACCCTTTAGTAGCGGATATAATAAATTGTTGCGCACATTCTTTTCACCTGATTAGTGATAAAAACAGGAGAGCAAGCTTGGCATTATAACCAGGATTTTGGCGGACAAACGATTTGCAGACATACTTACAGGTATTTCGTTTGTCTGTGTACTGATCAAGAACATATATATAAATAGCGGATAAGCTGTGCATGCATCAGAATTGAATAACTTGTAAAGTGGATGTAAAAAGAAAACAAACAGAGTCAAGTGATTCAAAATTCAGAACTAAATTGGAGAGTGTAGGGTAAAATAACTACATTTTGCGACTTCACAAAATCACTGGTTTTCTATTCCCCGCTGAAAAAGAGAATGAAATCTCTAAATGAATTTGCCACAAAAAACAAGTGATCAATTGTCTTTGTATCGCTTTGAGTTAAGTGTTTTTGATGTTTTGTTCGTTTACAAAAATTATTGCTTTTCTTCATCTTCAACTACGCATCCTCATTATGTGGAAGAGTTGAGAGATTAGCTCTTCTTTTACGTTGCCGTGCAATTATTGCCTCGCAGTCCTTCCACATTTTCTTTAAAACTTTCCTTTACTGTATATATGTCTCGTACGCGTCTTGAGATTCTTTAAATGCGCGTAAAATCCTTCTTAAGAATTGAAAACTTTTTTGTTTTGATTATTAATTTGTGTTAATGAAAAAACAAAAAAATGATGTCTTAAAAAATTTACAACATCATTAAAAATGCGGATATATTTTACACTCAATTACTCCCACAATCAGACACCATGCGACTTGGCCTGAAAGAAAATGCTTTTGAATAGAAAATGAAATGAAAACAAAAAGGAAAAAAAAAAGTAAAAAGAGCGAACAAATTGCTTTAAATTAAGTGATATTTTATGAACTGTCAGTGAGTCGGGCGATAATCAATTTTATTTTTATTTGAGCGCAAACAAGGATAAGCATCCCTTAATTCACTTAAAAATAATACAGAATCACTTGGCAATTTCTATCTACGTCTCGAAGAACAACAACACCAGCACTTAGTGTTATGGCACTTTAAAGATGCATAAAGTGCCCAATATACATACAATTGTTCACATCAACATCTACATTCATATATATGTAGGTATGTAAGTATATGTGTTGTTATGTGTGCATCAACATTTTCGTATGTCTCCTTATGAAAATGTCAAGGGAGATGTCGAAATGGTTGATACGCTTTGGTTTGGCTTTCTCTGCGTGTGTTTGTGTGATGTGGAACGGATTGTATTAGATTATGGAGAGGGCAATTTACAAATTAATTTGTTGTCGTTAACTATGCACAACAAAATTGTTTATGTTAAATCTCGGCACGCAGCGGGTAACTTTGACTGGCAAATGTTTTATGGTTTTAAGGTGAATAATGAACGAAGTATTTGTAACTATATACATACGTACGGCCATCTAATTACAGTGATGTGCAAAAATATTTACTAACCTTTCCTTTGCGAATTCTTGAATTCATGAAACAATACGTAAGCTTCACTTAACTTAAGTTAAGGAAGGAAGATATAATTTAGGATTTTGTTATGTTTCCTTCTTTTCTCCTCTTTTTTTTATACGCCCGGTTGCTCTGTTTTAAGACATTTTATGTTATGTTTTTTTTGGGGCATTTTACGAGCAGGATTTTTAATTTAACTCTAGTGCGGGCCGAATTTTCGCCATCGAAAGGGTTAATGAAGTTATTTAAAAAGTTTTAGGAAGTGATCGCTCTATCTCGCTATTCTACACGTAAGAAGAGTTTTTGTTTTATGTATAAGCGAAACGTTTTTCAAAACAGCAAAAAAAATGTAAAATAACTTTTCCAAGAATCCATTAATCCAGACGTACATAAAGATTAGCAGGCTTTATAGTTTAGTTAAAAAAAAAAAAATAAAATGAGATTTTTTTTCCTCTATCTTCCAAATTTCTGATATATTTAGGGTAGGCTTCACCAATCCTCGATTTCCACAGCTAAATTCCTAGAGCTATTCTGTAGCGTGCTACAACGTCTTCTGGAAACTTTACTCATAAAAAAATTCTAAACTAATTTTAATCGCTTAACGTTATCGCAAATATTCTGAATATTTTAATCAAACTTCAGCCTTGAAAACCGGGTCTGGCAGAGAGTACTGCTGCTCTTGCATACGATTATTTACAAAAGGTAGCCGCGATATCTACATGGGAAAGTAAGAATCGCGGCAATCAATAGAGTTATGGAAATTGTGAAAAGGATACACTTTATTGGGCCATGGAATGCCCTATCAGCGAATTTACAAACGACTATCAGTGGGAGCTTTCTAGAAGCTTTAAATGCTTATTACAAAGGTGTTGTAGTCTAACTAACCCTTGAGTCGAACGATCATTTTCTACATTTTGTTTTCTCCCTTTTTTCTCAAAACTTTTGTAATGCTTGCGTTATTTGTTGGTCGGCTGCCCGCGGCCCGTGATATCGCCGAGTGCGGCCCACTGCCAATTCAATTTGCTCGCACATAGCAATGCTGCAAATGGACGCTTGTCCTGGCTTCCGCATTAACACGAAAATTAAAATTGGACAGCTGATGAGAAAAGTTGCCCGCCCCTGGTCTATAGCATGTCCATATTTCAATTTATGAGACTTGAGTCTTTTTGCATAGGCGACAATTAAGTGAATAAAAAAAATTTCTAACAACTTTTGCAAAAGTAACTACACTTTAGTGATATCTTTTTTTTTTTTTCATATTACTGTACGTGCAAATGCGTATACATGCAGACAGATTCATATAATTGCGCTGATTGAAATGTAAACATTGGAAATGTGTTGCGTCCTTTATGTACGCATGTATACCAATAAAATAGTCGTCGTTCCTTGCTGCGAACGTAAAAACACGAATTTAAAATCAATTTAATGACAAGGAAATATTACTTTTGCTTTTATTTAACTTTGGTTAGCCGTCCGCAGAAACTCAGAACGCTTTCTCGTATAGTCTAAGGAAAGATATTCATTCTTATCGGTTATTATAATTATTATTGCTTTTCGATTCTCACCCATTAATAATATCCCATTCAGTCAATATTATCGATCTTAACTGGCTATTAACTTGAATGCCTTTCGCAAAGTATCTCTTCTTCTTCTTCTTCTTCTTAATTTTCCCCACTGATGTATACTGATATCAGAAGGTCTCCGCTAATAGAAATGAAATGAAGAACGAAAGCTATACGCGGATGTATAGACGGATTATGCACGGATCAGTTTTCTATTCATCAGATTGCCCTTACGCGTGGATGAACGTTTTTTATCCATGAATGTGTTTTCAAGTTTCTTAATTGTAAAAGTTTTTAATACCTTTTGTAAATTTTGGGAGAAACTTCAATTAGAATATTTGCGCTTTACTTGTTGACACTTCGCCTTCACTTCAACCATTCACTTTTAATTACATACAAACACACGAGCCACTTTCATGCAAATGTATTTCATTAGTATTCAAGCGACTTTTAAATGTTAACATATGTGCAAAAATTTGTCTTTGCTGTTAAAAAATTTGCATTTTTAACTGTGAAGCAGTAAAGCAAGTTCGGTTTTCATTTTTATACGCCGGTAAAGTAAGGACAAACCTCAGTGATGCAGCGAGCTAACCATTGATTTATGGTAAGTAAAAAATTTCGGACTTTCTGGCACGTTGTGTCATACTTATGTCTTCCATGTCCCTAATAAAAATTAACTTCGAATTGATGATAATGAATGCGTACAACATACATGATTGCACCCTTAGTTTTTTCCGTTCCGTTTGCTGTGTCAAAAACGTTCATCAGAAATCGCGTAAAGTATGCGTAAAATATGTTTAAGATTCTAAGTCAATTTGAATGATTCTCTCTATATATTCGCAAGGCTTCTCCCATGATAGCAAAACTCTTCACGGGAAGATGAAACTTTGCATACATTCTTAGGTGCCAATAGTTGATCAATTTTTAAAATGGCCTTGATCTGTCAGCAATCTGGCCTATAAGAGCCAATAAACTGTAACATTCAATCCATACTGCGGCAACTTCTTATTTCTCTCTCACCTGTTATTTCTCACCGTCACCGTGTTATGCGTCTAGGGGACATATAAAAAAGAACTTTCATTCCTTAGCATACATTATTTTAAAAGGTTTAATTCTAGCAGCTTAATATTAAATCGCCCACTCTAAGTGCGTAATATCGAAACGATAAAAGAGTAACTCCCAATCGATTGGTCAACTAACTAGTAATTCTTTTTCAATAACTACGTATTGGTTTGAGGTTACATTTTACACATTTGTTCTAGAGGGAATATGAATAATTTTACATGTCGCTTCCTTTATTTACGTTTTCCTTAATTCTTCAAAATTTTGTCTATTTCGAGGAGAATCGAATCAATTTTCCAAGCAGAGACTACTCTCGTGCACTATTATGAAGAGAAGCTAAAAAGCTGTAAAGTCGTCAAAATACTAATAACTAAATGCTATCGCCATATGTGTGCTTGCTTTTCAGAGGAGCCCTTACATAGCCGAAGATGCAAGAAACAGGCCCATGCAGTCTAAGAATTGCACAACAAGTTTATATATTATATATCTATTCGGGACCAATATTTTTTGATAAAAGCTTCTGGCCTTTTAATACCCATCGTCAAACAATGCGAGTGTATTAAGTTTGTTAAAACGTTTGCAATATCCAGAAGGAAGCTTCAGAGACTATACAGAAAGTCTACATATCAGTACTAATCGGTGATAGGTACAAAAGACTCATATAACTTTCTTACCTGTTTAATTTTCAATGTCCTTTCTACCATTTAAACCTTTTCGGTACAAAACAGATGGTTTTTTAGTTTGTAGGGGACACGCATAACACATATAAATTCGTAGCAACACTAATACATCATCAACTTTTGACTTTATTCATTAACATAATCTCCTTCAAAAGAGCATTCATTTCAACGATTTTCTAGCATTTGTATGCAGTTTTTATAGAACGATTTATTCAACCCTTCAAAATATGCTTTAGTTGGGCGGTATGTACTTTATGGGATCTCTGGAACTTCCTTCTGGGTGTGGCAAAGGTTTTGATAAAATGAATACAGGCTTTGCTGATGGGTATAACAATGCTACCGAAACGACAAAATATTGGTTTACCGTAGGAATGCACCAAAGGGGAAAAGGAGCAGAAAGATAAAACAAGTGAAAACATTTTAGTCGGTCTAGACCGACTATTGAACATCATACACCACAGTGTTCAACACGATTCTTATTTTTGCCATAGAACATAAAAATTATACCCTGCTTTTATAGGAATTTACTATTGTGGGACTGAATATCGCAAATTGAATCTCTTTGCAAATGAAGGCTAACTTCCCGTAAGATTGTTTGTGCCCAAGATGCTCAAAAATTGTTAATTTTTACATCAAACTGTTATCAATCACAAAAACAAAAATTTTCATAATAATCTTTGTATAAGGTAGGATCCAACACGTAGGCCGAGATGACTCAAATTTGATGCAGTTAATTTTTTTATCTTAAATGACTACCATTGGTTAAGTTTCACCATAACTTATTAAAGTTTAGACTTTTCTCCCTTGGAAAGGATCAATTTTCGTCAAAATCCTTATAAAGGGTAGGATCAAAAAAACTGGCCAAGATGGTCCAAATTTGGTATGATTAATTTTTTATCTTAAATGACTATTATGGTCTGATTTTCTGGGGGAAGCTTGAAAATTAGTCCTTTTTGTCATATGTTTTCGTTATAGAAGAGCGAGTTCAAAATTTTCCTCAGTCGTTTAAAGGTCTAAAGTTTTCACACCAATTTAGAATACCGCCATATTATCATCATACTTAGCCTCTTTTATCACAAAATTTTGGAAATTAGAAATTTTTCCATATAACAACTTCTCAAAATAGGGAATACGGGAAAGTGGTTGAAAAAGTGGACCGATCTAAATCATTTTCAATAATGTTCGTGCTTGGGCCAAAACACGGCAGTGTACCAAATTTAATCAAAATATCTGGGAACTGCAGCTTGAGTACAAATTTACATGGATAGAAATCAGACGGACAGACAGGTTTAGATCGATTTAGAAAACGATTCTAAGCGCATCTTCTGCATGTTACATACGACCGCAAAAACTTAATATACCCTATACCAAAAGTGATATAGGGTATAATGAAGTGGAAGAAGAAGCAAGTCAATCTTCGCCATATAGCGATCGAAATGAACAACGCGATTATAGTTGCGTATATAGATTACGCATGCAAGTGGAACGCTTTAGTCAATTAGTAAAACCTGATCGTATTGCGTTGCATTTCAGTATGCGTCGGAAACTGAAAAGAGCTGGTATCCAGTTGCGCAGTGCATTAAATTTCAAGAATGAAGTACCTGGCTAATAGCGAGGGAATGCCGGGTCACCTAATTAAATACAAATTAATGCTCATATATACTGTTTTTAAATTAAAGTCAGTTTTAAGTTAAGTTTCTTCACATGCAAATCGCACAGATTCCCGCAGTGTCCCAACGTAAAGATACGCTTTAGAAACACGACAGTGTAATAAAGCCGGAGAACTGAATGCATTTGTGTAAAGATAACATCAGAAATTTTGAACTTAATGTTAAATGAAAAAATATTAGTAATTTTTTATTATACCGCGCATAGTGTGTATCCTTAGTTCGAGTAACATTTAATAAAGTGCAATTATGTAATTTTTGGTCGTTCTTACCTTTGTGTATTTGATTTTCATGTTTCCTACATTTCGCTCGTCTGTTCTGAAACCAGACCTAGGAAAGAAAGAAGAAAAAACAAAGGAGCAGGATCGGTTTTATTTTTAAATGAAAGATACAATAAGGTGTACAGAACTATGTCCAATCTGTCTTGTGTTAATCTATGAAAATATATAATATATCGGTCTGTTTCAGCGTTTCTCTCTTGATAAAATATTTCTCTACTCTTGCGTTATATTTTGCTTTAAATTTTAATTTCAGCGCAAAATAACTCAACGACGTGCACGATTTTTTATTAAAGTTACAGGCAAATAGGGGAACAGTAAGACTCGTGACTACCCACTCAGTGTTCACTCAGGGTTCAAATCTCAGTGCGGTAGAGTTTGTTTTGGTTGTACCTGAAGTGAGTGCTCAGTCGGTAAAAACATAACACTAGTAGATTTGGGTACATACCCACAACCACCACCGCGCCGACCACCTCCCTGTTTCTGTCTTTCTTCCTCTCATTTCAGTTCTTTCTGACCGTCATCTCGCTGCGCCAATAAAGCACATCCTCGAGTCGTTGGTCATATTAAAAGTAAAAAATTGCACGGGGTGGTTATTCACGAGCGACGCTAAATTCCATACTATATGTTGTTACCGTCCGTAACGTGACGGACTGTTTTTTCTCAAATTTCATCTTAAGAAAACAGCTGATCCTAGAAGGCAATCAAAATATCGATACATGTTTTGCATTCCTCATAAGGAGAAGGAAAATTCTATTCATACAGAGCAAGAGTCACTGAGAAACAGAACCGATCTCTCCTAATGATTTTATTCGGGTTTGCCAGCTCATAATCTATCAATCACTCACAGCATCGAATAGGGAGCGTTTTTGGCTTTCTCGTTGATGTACTACACAATTTCTTGCCGCTTAAATTGCCACAATGATGTTGCTTTTCGTTTTTAGTTCCGATTCAATAAAATGCGAAAAATACTTTCGTTCTTGCATGGACCAGTTGCTTGGCTGTAACACACATAACAACTTATTTCCTTACTTTAGAGATTCGGACTTGAAGATTCCCTAAGCGTATTTCGAGTTTGGCTCAAGTGTTGGTTCAATAATTTTAACAATTTTAATTGGGAACTTTAAATGATTCCTCACTTTCCGCATGTTCCTTATCAAGATCACAACCAGTGTAAGCGCACAAGTTAAAATTGATGTAACAAGATTCTCGCATATTACTTTTCGGTAGTGCGAAAGCCAAGATATTTAAACTTCAGAGTGCGACGTATTAAAAACTTAAGTCTAGTGATTATGTTTTCAGTTGTGCTGGGAGTTCCAATAAGTTCGGTCCGATTCGGTAAGATGCGTTGTAATTAGTACTGTGGTGTATAGAGTAAAACTGTGACTTTGAAAGCATGGCCTTTAAGCTACACCCAACAGTGTAAACTATCATATTAAAGCGTGTACAACCTACTTTTTTGGAGCTTTGCGGGAAACTTTACTTTTCCTGATTAATTTAAAGGATAGCGTCGCTAAAATCTTACAAATGATAGATGAAGAGCATGCGACCCAATAACATCGACGGTGCAAGTGAATATCCTTGATGGCCCCATTTGAGAGGGTAGGCTGGGAGTGGGGTATTAAAGTTTCTTCCAATCAAATAAAACCATTCCGAATGAATACCACATCCACTAATTGATGCAATTGCGCCAAAAAATGGGCGTAACGTACTGAAAGTCATGATACCGAAGGCTTTTAATATAAAGGATTTCTGCTCCATGTAGCAAAACTCGCTTGCAGGATATGTTTGCAGGTCTAACCTGGAAGGTTCTATCCTCCACTTAACACTGGTTTCAATAGATTACTTGTTGTTTGTTCGAACAGGGCTTCGATCCTTATGGACGCTGCCTAAATATGGGATAGCCTTAAAAGAAATTGTACCAATTTGTCCGAATAAAACTTCAAAGTTACTAAAAAGGAACCCTCAAATTTTTTTTGGAGGCTCAGTAGATGAATAGGACGCAGCTTAATACGTATGAGATTTATTTTTATAAATCTTTGAAAACTTATTCGCACCTCAAGTATACAACGTATGTAGATATCTTAAGGCCTTTACTTTGTACAGAAAGAAAAATTGTTTAGAAAGGAGTTTTATATGAGGGATCTGGAAACATCCCTCTTTTAAAACCAAGTTAATCCTGTTCATTTTCTATTTTTTACTTTTCTTGTCTTTTCTTCTGTTCTCTTCCCTTCGCTTCTTTTCTGTTCTGCTCTATTCTGTTCTATTCTGTTTTGTTCTCTTCCCCTCTGTTCGCTTTTCTCCTTTGTCTTTTCCTTCATTTCCCACTTTTTTCTTCTTCTTTCTTCTCTTGTCTTCTTTCTACAATTCCCTTCTCTTCTATTTTCTTCTCTTTCCTTTGTGTTTTTTTCTCCTCTTCACTTCGGCTTCCCCATCTTTCATTTTTATGTTTTAAGATTTAAAACAAAAGACCGCAAAATTTAAATTGAATCGGTTTCTTATCGGAATATTGAAAGTCCTACCAGTAGTAAAATTCGAAGATCCAATTTAAGATCTACATGAATGTCTTAATCGTCACGCACTTGCTTTCGTGCATTAAGTGTTAATTTTGAGATTTTCATACTCACTTAACTATTTAGGGAACGCACACACAAGAGATACCGTCGAAAAGTTAATATGAGTTAAAGATTTCAACCCTCCTTTGCACCATAACTGACATGTAAAGCTATTACTATTACATTATCATCGCCGTCAAGTGCTTACACTAAGTGTTCATTAGTATCGAGAAAGAAACTTTTTAGTTTGTACTTTACGATGATTAATGATTGTTTTTGCAACGGGAATAATGTGAAACATTTATTATTGGAAAGCTGACTAAACTATATGACAACATAACTCGCACAAATAATTTATATTATATTAATATGCTTAAGTAAAAGTTCAATTGAAATTCGAAGAGAAAAGCTTTGAAATCGATTGCTAGGTAGTAGGAAAAGTTTTGTCATTGTTTTGCGGATGTACACTTCCTCATAAATGTAGTCCGACAAGGGCGAGGCCCACCTTCAGGTAGCCTAAGTCAACATTTTCGTAAAATACCAAGCATTAGCTTTTATTGCCACATAAAGTTTCAATTAAGTCGTGGAAACTCTTACATGGGAGGCGGTCAGAAACATAAACCAATGCGGTCCAAATTTAGCACAGGAAGTTCATACTTCAAACAACAGTTCTCAGACTTCTTTCTGTGTAAAGGCTTTTACTTTACAACGGTATTTATTCGGAATGTATCCTAAGCGAATAGATTCCCGAGGCCAAGCTTTGTCCATCCAAAATCCCTTAGAAAATTTAGAAACATTGCTTATCTGGATATCAAGAGTTTCCCTGTGAACTTATCCTGTGCTTTTGACCCCACATTATAAGTACCGATTTCCGATTTCTCTCTTTTTTCCTAATTTTTAAAGGATTACCTGCACATACATCAAACTATCTCAACATCTCGAATATCACGCAAGGATACTAAACGTACTCGTAAACGTAAACGTCAAGGTCATTGCTGCTTATATGCGGAGCTTACAAGTGAAATGTCGTTTATTTTCCTGTGAATATAAAAAAATGTGCAAATATGATCAAATACTTTTCCATTCCAGAAGACTACAAAACGTTAAATAACCTTCGCCTAACACTAAAACCTTAGCTGCTTTCACAAGCGAACTATGACTATGATGTTTTTAACAGCACTTTCCACGCAATAACTGAAAAGAGTAGGAAGAGATGACTTTTATTTTCGTGTTATTTTCTCTTCGTTGATCACATCATAAATACTTAATCAGAAGATGAAATCAAAGTCTTCAAATAACTTGAATTTTGATAACAAAGACATTCTGATCAACTGTCAAAAAAAATATCCGAGTCGTGTTTTAGACTGTATTGGTATTAAAAGGGAATTATTTTTCACTTACCTGTACTCTTGCTTCGCTTAGACCTAAACGCTGGCTAAGTTCTTCTCTCATGAAGGCATCTGGGTAGTGTGTTTCTTCGAAAAGTCTTTCGAGTTCGTTTAACTGTTCCAAGGTAAAATTTGTACGCGACCTCCGTTGTTTGTTATTGAGCGCAACGGAAGTACTATTTGATGTATCACAATTAGTAGCAAAATCACGTGCATTGAGATCATTACATCGGGAGCTAATGTGCTTTGAATCTGTACTGCTTGGTGACCCGCAACAATTAGTTCGATCATTAAACGCTGATGAACTATTCGAATCGGTTAATTCTGAAATTATTACGATTGTAAAACGATTGCAACGGCTTTAAATTTTTGAAAAACGAAATAGAAATGTTCGTAAAATAGAAGCAAAGGAGAGAATTTAAATTTGCCCCTTTTTATTTGAAACGGAACCGGGTAAAACGGGATCTCCCGTGTTTGGAGAAAAGCTCACACAACTTCGAGTTCTAATAATTAAAGTAAACAATAGCTCGAAGCTTGGGTGAACATCCCGGAACTTAATTTGTACGTTTTGGACTGACAGTTCTCGCCCTTTTTAGAAAAGATGGGCTTGATGAATATTTGTACGGAAATGTCTCTTCGCCTCATAAAACATATATTAGACCGATAACTGGGTGGGTTATTAATAATAAAAACCAAATTGTTGAGAAAAAAAAGGTATGTAGGACATGGACATGGTAGGTAAGGACATAGTACAGTTCTTACTACGATTGTTGGTTTGTTTTAATCATTGTTATAATATTTAAAAATGGATATGTCAATAATAATAATGCAATAAAATATATTAAACAATTTAGATAATCATCGCAGGCATTGCGAAGCCGTTAGGAAAATCAAATATTCTTTAAAATGAGCGGATAGAATTGAGAATGAGATAAGTCCGTGAAAGTAAAATTTCTAAAAATGTTGTTTAAATAATGAAAGCAAATAATGATTAGAGAGAGTGACCGAATAGGTAAGAACTGCGACAACAAAGCCAGTGTTCGCCATTACAAAGCTTAGTGCAGTACAGTTTGCTACAGACGTAGCTATAGCGAGCGCTCAGTCGACGAAGGCATTCGGACAGAATTTTTACGGTAGCTGATGTTGAGACAGAAATTTTAGATTTCTTCGTCACTGTCCTAACTTAAGTCCAACAATTATCTGCGATGTCTAGTCTCTATTAGTCCCAACATACTACCAGCACTAATTAAGATAGATTTGAGGATGCACGACGAATAAAGCTTTCTCAGGTGTTTCTATTTATTATACAAACTTTTACCATTTATTTTTTTTAATAAAGTCACTCACTCAGAGGTGTTCTCTATACGCGTAACACGGTGATGGTCAGAGAGAAATGGAAAAAGAGAAAGAGATAAGGAGTCGCCTCACAGTGCTTTCGTCGTCTTAGCACTGACTATAGCTATGAGCAAGTATGATCAAAAAACCGCACTAATATTTGAACCCAGCCAAAAGTGTTTAGCACTGTTTTACACAGTTCTAAACAGTTTTACACAGTTCTAAACAGTCTACTGTTTCATATTTCATAAAACATTTGCTCAATGTTAGCCATACGTTCAAAATACGTCGTTACGTCCCCGGTCGGCTGTATGTCACCTGCCTATCTCTTTCCCTTTCTTCACTTCTTTCTCTCAATTTTTCGATTACACGAATAGGCGACATGTCATGAGTGGTTGGTCATATCAAAAAAAAAAAAGAAAAAAAAGCGACGCTTTTGTCATCGCCATCATTACAAAAAAGCGTGTTATGCAGACGGCAATTACCAGAAATTTGAAGCAACGAATAATACAAGTAATCATTTCCTTAAGTCACATTAGGATTCACAAAAATTTCTAGTAACGAAGAGAAAAGAAGAAAGAAGTAAGAAAGTTATAGTCGGCGGGGGCCGGATCTGGCATACCCACCGCTATGTTTTCCGCATTCTACTCTCCAGGTTGTTTTATTCGATACCCATATCGCTGGTATTATTAAGACAAAATTAATCACGATGTCTGTCTACCATATTTATTTTAGAATTAACCCATTTTTAGGCAGATAATATATCTTCAATTAAGGAGTGTTTTTTACATTCTATCTTGTTTGCCTTATGACAAATAAGCATAAAATTTCGAAAAACTGAAAAAAATATAATTTAATCACTTGTAACTATATGTGGGCATGGCCGATTGAGTCCGTTTTTGGATCTAAAGAGTGTACTGTTTCGTAACATAAATTTGGAAGATTTCAGTCTTCTGGCTTTAACGAGCAAAAACCAACAAGTCTTTGTTAAAAAAAATGAAGTCGCGTTCGGTTTAGTCTCCACTGCGCGCTTCTGTTCCAACCAATTTGGCCCATTTTCAATACCGATCTGCGTGCAGAAACTTCCAATATTTTTACCAAATTTGAATTCGATCTCTTCATTTTTGCGGTTGGGAGAGTGCCAATAACAGACACTATACAGACGGACAGACGTGGCTAAACCAACTCAGAATTTCACGCCTATCAAGAATATATATACTTTATAGGGTCTCTGAAGCTTCCTTTTGGATGTTGCATACATTATGGAAAAAAACAAAGTGAGTGTACCCTCATCTTACTGTGGTGGGTATAAAAATTATCAAACTGGGGCTGTATAAAGATGAAGCCTAACGTGTCCCTTATCCCTGGATATGTTTGGATGTCGCTCTGTGCATTCCGCCATAATTTCAAACTGCTTTCGGTTTACGATTTTGTTGCTACAAACATATTGTAGGTTTAATTACTTTTTGGACAAAACAGATTTTGCACGATTTCGCACTTGTCTTCCAGTTTATTGCTCAAAAAGTAATCTCTGTACCACTTGTGGTATGGAGCATATTAGGCGGTTTCTTTTGGAATTTTTTAGAAGCCATTGATCCTAATTTATTTTAAAAATGTGTGTGACCTAGCAATAGAAGATCGGTTCTATTATGAACTATAATAGGAAAGACGAGCTACAAACAATCGAAAGCCAAATTTAATAGTAACCGCACAATTTTGACAATTCCCAACACAACTGTCGTAAACCAAAACACGAAATTAGTAACCACTAGAAAATTCTGAACAGGCTGTTAAATCATAACGGAACTATCATCGCCATTTTCACATTAATATTTCTATTTTCTATATTTTGAAAACTTGCAAGAAAGTTGGTAACGAAACTGTGCATATTTTCAAGTTTGATCTGTGCAGGTGAGCAAAACATTCACCAATTTTTATAACCTAGATCACTTGTGGTACAGGGCATATTAAGTTTGTGAAGGCGGTCGACCGACCGATTCGGAATCACTTTTTCAATTGATCTTAGCTTGTGTGTCCGTCTGATCTCTGTTCATATATTTTTGTGTTCAATCTACAGGTCTGATGAAATTTGGTATTCTGGTGCAAGGACAAACATTATTGAAAATAGTTCACATTGGAGCACTTCTTCGACTACTCTCCGCATAATACGTAATTTTGGAAAGTCGTTGTATGAAAAATAGTGCAACTTTCAGAATTTCGCGACAGTAATCGTTTAGCTATAGTACTTCGGCATTGTAAATTGGTGTGAAACCTTTGCCTAGGACGGGGCAATTTTTTCAATCCCTTGCCATATAAACATCCTAGGGAAACTATATCTTTATATGATGAATATGGTGTAACTTTTAATACTCTTTGACGAAAATTCCTTCACAATAATAATTTAACATAAAAATTAAGCTCACTAAATTTTGGACTTAAGTCTATTTTTCACAACCCAACGCCAAAAAGGTTTAATTTTTAATATTTTATGATGGAAATTCGTACTCAATAAATCAACCCAGGCGAATTTGGATCAAATACATCTTTTTTTAGACTTCTCTATGGCGGGAAAAACCCAATTTTTAATTTGCTATGACGGAGCAACTGAGAAATAATAAAATCTTTAAAAAGTAAATTAAGTTTATTAAAGTTAGACTACGTTGCGTAAGCGAAATGGTATAGTGTCGATCTTGACCCACTATAGCATTCTTATTTGTTTGTATTTCGGAAATCCCATAGACTTACAGATGCACGAATAGATGGCTGTTTAAATAAGTCGACTTCAAAGCGTCGTCAATTAATAGCGTAACGCAACGTAAAATATTCCTTGTGATTTTACTTTTGTATCTGGCTTCTTTTGAAATTAAGTTCGTACCACTGATAGTTTGTATTGACAATTCTTACGAGATCTATTTGCAAACTACTTCCACGAACTTATATTTACAATGCTTCTTCTTATCTTGTCCCTTTGAATATAACACATTCAAATCTCTTAACTCGTCTGACTTTGCCTTCCGCAAATATATTCTTTTACAACAAATTTACCAAACCAAATTTCATCTTAACATTTCCGTACTAATCGCATCCATGCATCTGCGTTTAGTCACTATTATCAGAAGAAGGGTTCTTAGAAAATCGGTTAGTTTTCATGTGGACTCATTTTATCAAATGTAGGAGTTTTGTAACACCACATATTCGAAGGGATCTTCGAAGCATCCAGCTTAAACAGAAGAAAAGATCTGATATCCATAACCCTTTTGCGATATTTGAAAAAAATAGGAAAGCTACGAGTATTCCAGTGAGCACATGAGATTTCAATACACGTATTGTATACGGATCCCAATGATTGTCGGTCAGTTATTGGACCGTTCAGATTAAATTGACACCTTTCAGATCGATATCTGTAGATATAAGTAGTTGTCAGCAAGTCACACACATGAAGTAGACGCAGGAATAAATGAATTTGCTGCCAGATATGTTGAGTAAATTTCTTTAAAAATCTCGGACTTCCTAACTCGTCCCACCTAACTTCATTTTATTATTATTCAGATATATTAGATTCAGATATCAATCGATTTATAATTTTTTTTTCAGAATCATTTTCTGAGTCGCTGTCTCTCTGTCTATTTCGCTAATGTCTACTTTTGATATGGTCATGAGATTTAGTAGAATGACATGGTTTGATCTTAAGAACGGAGGCTAGTGAAAATACATTTGATTCCAGGATATTTATGACCACTCTCTCCTTATAATGCCTTATTTTAAAACATCTTTGTTTAAAAGCAAAGGTTGATCATGCTTGAATGTGGAAAGTTTGGATGAAGGAATTTTTGCAACCATTTCCCATGTAAGCGTAGTTATCAAAAGTATAATGTTTTTATAAGGGAACAATATTTAATTTTTAGTCATTTTTGATGAGAACTGATACAAGCGATGAATGAACCCATAAATCTGTGGTTAATATATAATATATAACTTGAATCTGAATAGGTTTATTTTTCGGAACTTTCCCGGCATAAGAACATTCAAGTAAGCATTTACATGGTAAAACAATGGGGTACAGTTTTTAATGCATTATGACGAAAATAGATAAGGAATTACACGAAGCGGTGTAGGGTGTTTTATGATGTCCGTTTCTTATACCTTGCATTCCATTTTTTATTTCCTCGAGCCTGAAGGTTGATTCAATGAAGAACTTTTCTCGCTAATATCTGTACTTTATAATCAGTTCCATCTAGATTTCGAATTTTCGCACTCAGAAAGAGCAATACCTATACAAACTCCTACCACTTTTTATACCCTACACCAGAGGACTTGGGATAGGCCCACTTTTTATTATGCCAACCGTTTTCGAATCATTTTCTAAATCAGTCTAAGGTAATAAATAGAATGAAGAATTCGGGTAATCGCCATAAGGTCGGCCAGTATGCTTAAAAGCAAGGATCGGTAAACAAGTCTGACTGATAGACATCGGAAAATTGCTTTTATAAAAACATTGAAACGAACAAAATTGAATTCATCGAACAACAAAACAGGTAAGCAAATTACAATCACCTTAGAGGGATTACTTTGTATTCGCAATCATTAGTCAATAGGTTAGAATGGCAAGATAGTTTTTTATCTTTTAAAATCTTTACCTCATATATAAAATAAGCTACAGTTCGTACGGTATGCTATTAAGCAACGTCCGAATACACGCGCAGGTATTGAAAGAAATATGTAAACATAAGAAGAAGTCGCCCGCCCGATAAAGGTCGTTATATAATAAATATTCAAAGCTAGGAGAGTCTCATTACATTTGTTACCCGACAAATGTCTAAAGCCTATGTCTAAAGTAATTAATAATAATTTTCATTTCCATATTTTTGAATGCAGCGAAAAATCCCTCATTAAGTAAAGCGGCAAGAAATAATAAGAAATTTGTGCACATAATTTAAGGAAATATGGTTGAAGTACTTAATGCTTGATATCTCTTGAAAATGGAAAAAATTTATATATTTATTCCGCTTCTATTTTTTTTTATAATTTTGAGGAAGCAAAGACGTGTTATAACCTTAAAAAAGACAAAATCCCTCTGCTTTGGTGTTTAAATAAGCCAGGAATGGCGTCAACACTAACCAATGAATTGTTTTGAAAGAATTTTGATTTTCGGCACACACTTGCACCTTTTCTCTAATTCTTAGAGACATACACTGCCCTATATAGTTTTAATAAGCATGAAATTGCAGGTTGATTTAGCCGTTGCGGACGTCCGTCCATGTGTCCATATGTTGTAAGAACACCAATGACTGCGGACATTGTGATAAGAAATTTAAGGAAAAATATCCTTAGATGTGATTAATCCGACTCAGTACTGCTCGTCCGTCGTTTCGGTACTCGCTTTTAAAACTTCTAAATTCACTGAATTTGGAATCAATTTCGCGAAATAAATTTTATGTATATTCTAATCAATGACATAGGACGTATGGTAAGAGTGTACAATACACTCCAAAAAAAAAAAAAATCTCTAAATTAAAGAATCTTCGAAATTTCTCCCTAAAGAAATGAAAAGGTGCATTGGCTTGCTTTCAGATAACAAGTACACTAAAAAATTATCATGGTTTCTAGGCTCTGCTAAACCAGCAGCCAGCAATCAATGCTGGTAGCGTTTTCAAATTTATTGAATAGAAGTACGGACTATTGAAAAATGATATCCGACCTTTACAAGTTGCTTACACACTCTCCATCTTCAGCTTATGATTTTCTCCTATTTGTACAATCATTTCAAGCTTACATCTCCAAAGAGATATATAAAAAAGTTCTTTATCTAAGTGTTTTATTTTAGTATTTATTTGTATATATATGTATGTATATATATATATATATATATGTATATAGGCATTTTTTACCGTCATTTGTAATAATGTTTAAATGGTGAAAATTGTTCTCTTTGGTTGAATCGGATATTAGCCAATTTTTTGCTTTCGAAATATTATTGCTGGTGAGACAGATGCCGGATCTATTTGCCGTCGCTTTTACATTATCACTAAGAATCACCGAATCGCCTCTGATTAAATTATGCTTCACTAACGATAATGGTTTCAATTCATTGACAATTAGTTCAGCACCATCGCCGACGGAAGGCTTACTATCATCAATGCCGGACACGTTTGTAATATCAATATCGACCGAATCACTGTCATTGTCTTTGTCACTGTTATCAAACGATCCCGTTGTCGAATTACGATCAGTTATTAATTTATTGGATAACTCGGATTGGGTCATGGCATTAAAAAGATCTTGTACACGATTTCCTTTTATTGATTGCTCAAAGGATTTATTTACAAACTTGGATAATTCTTCCATTTCATTCCAGTTACGGATTTCTTTTATATTTTTATTTATTTATTTATTATTTTTTTTTTAATTAAGTAATTTTTAATTTTTTCTTATTATTAAAAATTATCTAAAATGCACTCCACATTGTGATTAAATTCATCTCATTATTTTGGATATTCGCAACTCTAAGGTTAATCGTACAATGTTAGAGAGTATAACGATAAGAGTACTTACGAGCCAAGTCGCAAGGAATATTGAATCAAATCTGCCATTAATTTATGTTATATTCCTTTGCGCATGATCTTAATAGAAAAAGGGGTATTAGAGCCACAACAACACAACAGCAACAACAGTTATCTCCCAACTGCTTGCTAATAAGCTTACTTATGTACAGGCATTTCATGTTTATTTATAAGTGTTTATATCTATATACACATGCATATAGCGATACGTTGTGCGTATAACGTACAAAGACAATTCGTAATTGTTAAACAAAATATTTTAATTACATTTAAATTTTCACGTATTAGTTGTTTGCCATTAATTTAATTGATTCATTATGAAATGGATTCATTACAAATCAAATAACACCAGATAAGAATTTAAACCGAATGTTGATAGAGTTACAGTAATATTTGCATGTATGCATGTAAAATTTAACAAATTTAGTTTCATTTGGAATATGCTCGGAATCATTTAATACTTCACAATTTTTGTTTTAAAATAAAAGACAATTAAGCAAAGTTTACTTATCAAAAGAACCTCACCTGAGAGTGAATCTTTAATATTTAGTCGATTATGCTCACACCGCATCTTTTTAACTATTTCAAATGCTATAGGCCAAAATTCGAAATCTTAATCTAAGCCACGAACCTGCGTTTAAACATGCTCTTTCCTACATACGGACAATTACACCAAAGAAAAATCGAATACCAATTTCGAAGTAATATGCGTTTTTTACGGAACATCATTACGAACCTTCAGCTAAAGAACCTTCAGCTCAAAAAGTACGATTCGAAGACCTTTGTCAACCCTCAGACTAAAACACAAAGCGATTTGCTTAAGCAACACTGTATGAGATTCGAACACAGTCCCCAAAATTGATATGCTGAATGAAATATTCAAGTGTAATTACATAAATGCCCGATAAGAACGCTTTATCTTCCTTCAGTTCGTGTTAGTTTCTTTTGAAGATTCAACCTGCCAAACTCGACCATTTAGCGGGATTTCCATAGCCAAAATAAAAAATGTTGCCGAAAGGAGAAGGCGGAGGAGGAGGAGGTGGCCCGTTGAGGTCTAATATCATACCCACCCGGGTAGTTAGTTAGCTAGGAAAGCTTTCTCCTCTTCCACTTTACTTCGTTGAAGGTGAAAATTACACGTGTATTCCTTTCTAGTAACGGTAACTATCTGCGATCTGCATTGTGCCCGACGAACACGATCGTCCTCGGAAACAGGCTAGCCTTTCAACGGCATGTGTTGACAGTCGATAGTGAGTTTCGTTCTGGCTGGTCTACGCCAACCTTTAGGTTCTCTAGGCCGACAACATTTTGTCGCTGCAAAAAAAAATTTCATGATATGCTAATAGTTCTCCATTACACATAAAGTGTTTTTGTTCTTTTTTTTCAGATTCTGCTAATTTCACGCTCCCTAGCGGCAGTTTACAGCCGGTTATAAGAGTCTTGTGAAAAAAATTTGTTTATCAGTATAAACCGTTCATAATGCTCTTGTGCCAATGAAATGTGGAAGGGTATAAAGTGAACAAAATATTGCGAGTCTAAGTGAAAGTATTACTGATGCGTCGAAAAAATCTATTATCAGCCATTCTCAGACACTGGATACTCTTCGCGAACTGTTATAGCATATCTCATATCAGTTCTTCCAGAAAGTCAAGACATACAGTGAGTCTCATTGTTAAACCTAGTCTACTATTTTGCGCTAGGAAATACATATTAGAATATAAAAAAAAATCAAACATTATTCCAGTAGACAAGAAAATTAAATAACTCAAACCTAAGACTAGAATTTGCCAGGGAAAACGCCCAGTTCTTAGTGTACTTGCTGATGAGAACAAATATAAAGGAAAATGTGAACTTGGAAACGTTTCTTCCCCGCCTTAGCTTCCTATTACTTTCTTGTACCACAGGCTTAGGGCGAGCATGGCCATAGTCGTGTTATAGTTTGCTATGCTTTGGACCATTGGAATCTGAAAATTGATGTTTATGGATGGCATTGTAAACAAGACGAATTATTTAAGTATATTGAAGGAAAATTTAGAAGAATAAACTGCGGACAGACTTGGTATTTTGGAAACATTGAAATTCTACCAACGCAACGATCTCAAGCGTAAATCCCGCTTAAATAACTGCTCCAAAGTGCTTCAGCCTCTTTCCCAATCACCAGGCATGAAAATATGTGCTGTGGGATGAATTGGACCGCCGTGTGCGAAGACACTCAATATCTTCCGTCCAAAATCGAAAAAATATACTATAAGAAGAATGGACCAAGATCCCTGTTTCCCACACAAGAAAAATTAATAAACAAAAAGGTTAACTCAGCAAATATTAATTTTTACTAATATGCTGTTTTTTATCTTCGTATCCTTCCTTATATGCAAAAAACCCAATATTAATGACGTTATGTTTTTTGAGCTGTTGAAGTTATTCTTAATATTCTTGTCCACTGGAACAATGTTTCGTTTGTTTCTTTTTTATATTTTAATAGGTATTCCCTAGTAGTATAAAATAGTAAAATATATTTTTATGTTTGGACAATGGACTTAGTTTAACAAGCGTTTACTTTTTGTCGAACGAAAAAACCCAATATTAAGGAGATCCACTGTGGATGTTGGCAGTAAAGCATATCGAATATCAGGACTTTGAGTGCAAAATATTTCTTAGTAATAAAGCCTTGCTTCATTTAATTTTTCGAAAACCCCACACTTGCCCTTGCCGCAAGAAATCGCTCAACCGAGAAAGTATTGAAAACAATACGCGGGGTGAAGACTCTTCGATGGAAAACCATATTTATATTTTACTTTCGAAATCGGTTTCAACTTTTTGTCAACAACTATACGGGTTGCGAGAACCGGACGAGTAATCAATAGATAAAGAAATTAATTTTAAATTTGATAAGATATGATGTCGCAGAATGCTGGCTGGCTTCAGCAAATCCAATAAAATACTACACTGCAGTCTACACCAAGCTTAAGGCAAAAATATAGCAGCTTAACGTCACTTGTCCAGTTAGCGCTATTAAATATTTCAACTGAAGAGCTTCACTTTCACTTTCATGTTCAAAGATAGCATTGTCTTCCCAACAGGGTCCGCGAAACATTTGCAACTTTTACACTTACTAAGCGCTTCTACAAGTCTAAAGCAGCCAAGGTGGCATAGTGTTCTAAAGTCGATCATTAAATACACAAAGGATTGCAAACACAAAATCCACTTTCTATACAACGGCCTATTTTGCATCAGAAATAAAAGGATTGCTTCAAAGAATAGACATGGACGTAGTGGTTCGATTTTAACATAGCAAAATATACAAAATATTGCAATAGACGCTTTTTCGCCGCAAAAATGCTTATTTTGTGTAAAGATTATGCAACTCGAATAAGGGGTCTGAGTCGATTGGCACAAGAAATGATGCGCGTACACGATATGCGCAAATTTAATTTACGCTGTACTAGAAGTGACAGTAGGGCACAAGTTTAATGTACGCTGTAGCAGAAGTGACTGTAGGGTATAAAGATTCGAAGTTGATCGACATAATAAAAGGTGAACTTATCTCAAGTCATTGCCCGCGTTGCACAAATCTATGCAACCTTAATAAACCCTTACCGCAAGTGCTGTAAGGTCATTATAATCATTCTATCCTTGTATAGCTCCGCAATTTGTCGATTTCGTTTAGCAATTTCTTGCATCCGCTATAGGGCATGATGCCTATTACTGACTCCCACAAACTTAAAGGCGCTGGCAAAGAAATAGATTGAAGCCACAATTACAATTTGCCTGCCTGCACTTCACGTCCCATATTCCTGGAAATTAGCACGTTTTGACATTTTGGTGCTTAAGTCAAGTCAACATTGAAGTTGGGAATACCTCTAAACTGAAGATTTTTAATTATGTCAACTGATTTACGGAATTGAAATGATAATCAGAATACCTACCTAAACATGTTAAAACGGTGCTTAAATGTTAAGTTCACCGTAAAGGCAAGGGAAACTTCAATTATAGTGAAAAACCCAATATCTCTAGAGGCAAGTAAGGTTCAACATATAACAAAAGCCCGACATTTCTAAGCAAATATTTCTTAGGATGGAGGAGATTTGTGTGGCAGCGTTAGCTTCCCTTTGTGTTATTTAAACGCTCTAATCTAAATATTGCCAAAAAGCAGATTTGAATACTTGGTAGATATGTTTTTCCACTTAACGAACTGTAGACAAAGTTATTTTATGTTAATCTTCATTGTACACATTTTGGTACATATGTAAGAGCATTAATTACCATATCCTTTGGTAATAGTAAAAAGTTTAACACACTAATGAAATAATAAGTTAAAATGGTGTAAGCAATTATCGCATTAATGAATGTTATGTGGTGATAAACGTTTCACACACACACACACACATTGCATTTAATTATACGTATTTCCTGCTCACGCTTACTGCTTATCATCCCCTTTTCGTCACAAAAGTTCTCTTAGTTGCTCACATCTTTTCTAATCGTTACCGACTAAAAAGAGCATAATACCTATGTCTTGAGAGTAAACACAGTTAAGCGCATAAGTGAAGTTTCTTTTTGTATCAGATTCATTTTCACAGGCCCTGCAGGGTGTATGTTACTGTGAAGAAAAGGCTATACGAAAGTGTATTATTTTTTTTAACACTGCAGGCATCAAGATTTTATGGTTTTTGTTTTAAATCCGATTCAATTGCGTTTCGAGCACACATATCTATTCATTATATATTTTTCACCTCTAGATCTAGCTTCATAGCTCATTGATTTTTCATACAATGCGAAAGCTAGATTTCCCAGTTTTAGAAGAAGCATTGGCGGACATCCAACAACAACAACTGTGAGCTCGAAATAAGACTTCGGAAAGCATATAACCAAGGTCAAACAAACTTATGGCCAAGTTAGCATTGTGTGGAAATCCCAACTTCCAAGTGCATCAAAATTAATATCTTCAACGGCTGTGTGAAATGCATTGCGCTGTACGGCTGCGAACCATGAAATGCAGGTATTTCTGATCTCAATACATTGCAGATGTTTCTCAACCAGTGCCTCCTCCGAACACTAAAAATGTTCTGGCCAAACACTATCAGTAACGAGCGACTCAGTTGCCAGCTGAGTCCGAAATAAGAAAGTGGAAATAGCGAACAATTGACTTGAGTACTCGAGACAGCCGAAAGAAGGGCCGACCAAGCTCCGACAGCTAGACATAGAGGAAGGCCCTACATCTTTGTTTTGGGTAAATTGAACTTTTTTTAGAAAACATAAGTAAATTATTATAGAAAATAGAAGACAAAATATTTTATTCATCGTTAGACACTACCTTTCTATCTTCCTAGCTGAAGGAAGGGTTGGTGGCTTTCTAACCAGTTAATAGGCTTGAGTATCGCCATAAGAATAGAGATACCGCCTAGCCAACAAACCATCGCTTGAAAGAAAGGTTAATCAGTAGAAACGATGTTTGAGGAATGCTTAAAAATTAAACCGTAATGTCTTTTTGCTTATTGCTGATTTTTTTTCGGGAAACATTCGAATCAATATCTGGAGTTATTGTTGGTAACGCTCCTCGGTGATCATTTCGTTAGGTTTAAGAATATTCCAAATGGAGACTTTATGAATCATCGTTGCTGCTTAACATGATATCGCGCCCACTTTTTATCACCAATGCCGGTGTAACAACACATTTGTTCGTGTTAAACAAGGGATGAGCCGCACCCTAAATGGGGGTATTTTTGGCACAGAGCTTAATTTATCCAACACTTTCGCGAGCTACGTTACGGACACTTCAAGAAGAAATGAGATTTACTGAAAAGTTGGCTCTTCAACATAAACTGGGTTAATACGACGGTGTGATCTGATATGATCTAATACTAGAAATGTGTGCCGTCTCTTCTGAGTGAATTGTCTCTGTTATATGCATCATCGAAAAATGAAAAAATAAAACTTTATGAAACTCCCTAATACTTTCTAAGCTGTTTCTTGACATTTTATCAATTTTTCAAAGCAATTTTAATTGCAGTTGTTAAGCCCGCCATTGCATGAAATACATTTCTCCTTTAAGGCACTTACACAAATACTCATCTATTTATTTACACCTTTTTGCTTTTATTGTAATGAAAATGTATGTAAATAATATCTAGGAAAATCTATAAATATATATATGAATGCACTCTAATTCATCCCTTAAATTTGTTTCATTAATATGCAAAAACCAAACCAATCCAACGTCTAACAATGTGAGAGAAAGACGTAATAACAGCAAATTATAGCCACACTTTGCTATTATTGGTTGCTGGAGATAGGTAAATGGGTTATTAAATACAAAATTTCCCCATTAATATGAGAAAAAAAAAAACAATCGAAATACACATTCACACACGCATTTCTAAACAGTAGCGGATTCAACTGCGATTTCAAGACACTCTTCTAAAATCTAATATGTCTGCTTTAGATATAAAGCAAGACCTAGAAATACTGACTTTTTTACTTCATTTCAAACGAGTAAATTTCAGACACACTACCGCACACTTGAATAATGATATGTATATAAAACATTTTTCTTAATAGTAGACTGATCGGGACCATTCTCGTATGAAATGTTTAGATGAGTCCGTTAATAAAAATATCTGCAGCAACTTTTAGATATTCACGGAAGTTAATATTCACGATTGCTCATTTTCTCTTAGTACTTGTGCCATATATACGAGCCATGACTGAATTTATTAGTGAATCATGATTTTTTTCCGCTTTAATGAAACGCGGGATTCATTAATCAGCGCTGCACATAAAGTTTACAATGTTGCGGACTTCTCCGTCAATATC
Source organism: Glossina morsitans morsitans (assembly GCA_001077435.1). Lineage (NCBI taxonomy): Eukaryota > Metazoa > Arthropoda > Insecta > Diptera > Glossinidae > Glossina > Glossina morsitans. The sequence continues at coordinate 28,319 of CCAG010023387.1, forward strand.
TGGCGAATGAAAGAGTATAAGTAAACCGATTCGCAGACTGGAAAAATGTACATTTTAGGCTTAACGGATACAATAAATCTAATATATTTGGATTACTTTGCGTTGTTTATGGAGAATTTCAATTTTCACTAACAAACGAAAAAGCAGCTTCTATTTGTACCCACTATTTTTAAGTTTAACTCCTTTCAAAATTAAGTTCGTACCGCTGAATTGTTTTTTTTTTTGGATAGTAAAGGTTTTATTTCAAATTCGTAGGAGATTTACTTACAAATTATTTAGAGGAACTTACATTTACAAAGCCTCTATTCTCGTTCTGTTTTTATCCGTTCGAATAGTGCAAGTTGATTTGGTTGACTCGGACTCGACTGAATTTGCTTTCCGCAAAGATTCTGCTTATATGCCCTTTCACGACCAAGTTACCAACACCTAAATTTATCGCGACATTCCCCTTCTTCGAAATTTGGTTTCTTAGAAAATCGGCTGATTTCCATGGAAACTTATGTCATCAAATAGGGGATTTTCATAACTTGGTTATAAAAAATGTAGTCAAACAAATAAATTCAAGCACCAAAGTCCTTCATTTTTATTATTATCATGATTTTACTTACTCTCCCGACTAAAGATTATAAAATGTGTAAAAAAGGGGAAATATGCTATGTAACCATAAGCATCTCATGGTGTAAGTGTTACGCCACCCCAGATTAGAAATTTTTGCTGTATGCGGGTTACAGGGACGGCTAACATAATCTCTCTTCTATATTACTTCACATAGGAATAGCGCCGCGTAGAGTAATCCCGAGCGACAAGAGGGCTACTTTTACTAGATATTATTACATTCTTCGTATGTTATTAAAATTATTTAAAGTCATTTAAAGCTTACCTGGAATTTTGACGTAAGAAGTTGGAGAAACAAGGGCTTTCTTACACATTTCACCTATAAACTAATTAAACTGTTAATCTTGGTATATGTTTCCATTGGATTCAAATAAGTCGCTTGTAACACATACTAAGCGGCAGTCACTATCTATTTAATTAATTCTTTAGCCCTAGCGCTCTATTGCAAGCATAATGGTATGCAAAAATTTCTAAATACGTTCGGAGGAAGGTCCAAGTTTTATAGTCGTTGTCTATCAAGCCAATGTCTTCAAAAAAAGCATATTATACTCGAAATTTAAGAATTTGCTTAAATGTTTATTTATTTAGTCATCGTAAAGTCCACTTTACAAGATCTCAATTTTTATTTTTTCTTATTTTTTTTTTTAGTTTGCTTTAACTTAATTAGTGTGTGCGTGTGTATGTGTGCGTATACAGCAATTTCGTCTTAATAATTAAAATCAGTTCTTTAATCTTTACATATTCGCGAGGACATCTCCTGTAATGGTTCCAGCTCTTTGCTTGAAATGAGATCAAACTCCTGTACAAAGTAATAGAAATGCTTATAACAAGCATTCACATGCGCTTCCTATAAGAAAGTTTTGAAAAGTTTATATATAATTTCTTTCACTTATAAATAAATCACTTTATTTTAATTATTAATCACTTTTTAAAGAAATTAAATAATATTAATTACTTACCGCCCCAATACTGACAATTCGATCAAAATGATGAATATAAACATGGACAAATACTCGAAACAAACGTGTTAAAATTTTACGGCAAAGCGTCGGAAATGTTTTAGGAAACGGAATATCTGAAGTTGGAAAAAAAGAATGCGTTGGCAAAACCTAAGTAAAATATCTTTACATTTAGAAAACTTAAAAAAAGAAGTCTTGACCTAGAAACCTATTAGAATTTTGTGCATTGCCAAAAGCAAGTTTATTCGTTACTTTTATACTCGCTACAGAAAGAAAATTTGCTACGTTTGCCTTTCTGATTGTTAATCTGTAAGACTCAGAGACAATCAGCGTTCAATGTTCCGTTAAACGTGAGACATTCAATTGATTTGGTAGAAAGCACCAATTTTTTTAGTTCATGACCATATTTAAATTAGCTGAAAGGATAGGATCTAATAGTATATATCCATCTAAAATAGGACTTGGCAACTTTTTTCATCAGCGGGACAATTTTTCTTTCCATTCTTTCAGCGGGGGCCAGAACAAAGTCCAGCTATTATCAAATTATACATCAATTTTGTTTCTTTCTAAATCACTTATTTTATGACGTAATGATCAAAAAAAAAAAACAGTTAAACACATTTAACATTTGAAAGATGCACAGCAGAAATGGTCGCGAAAGCAGACACAATCCATTTTCAGCATTGCTATGTGGGAGTAAATTGAATTATTTTTATTATTGAGTTGGCCGGACTCGACGAGCTCACGGGCCATCAGTTGCCCATGACTGATCTAAAACGTTCTATACATACAACAATAATGTAAAAATTCAATCAATAAAGTAGTAAAGTAGCTCCAAATAATGAGCCAACGAATTTTCAGAAAATTTGTTGCAGACTTCTTTTCTATATACTTAAGCAATGCGCACACTAAGAAGAATATAAACTTATGTAATCAAATATTTACAAGTGACAAAGAAACAATAAAATTTAAAAAATTTATATCTTATTAGTCTTGAGACGAATCTTGGAAATGATGCGTTTCTTAAATCTATAAGAAAATTTCAGAATTCGCAATGGAATTTATGTGAACCACGCTAATTTTCCAAAGACATTTGAGAATGTTTTGATAAATGTTTGCACCAAGACGTTTTAATAATATTTTATAATTTTCGTTTTTCTTCTTTTTCTTAGCCAAGTAATGCACGTTTTCGTAGACACCGCATTCGCCTTTAAGATCGATCTTTGGGGGTGCAGCTTTCTCGATCATACTAATGATGGACCGCCAGATAGACGGATATTTGGTGTTTCGGGGATAAGACAAAGCTAAGTGACTAAATTTTATTTTTTTCATTTTTTTGAGATTTTACGTTTGTTAATCATAAGGTAAACAAGACAGAGTGTTTAAGGCTATTTTGTACATACCGCAACTGAAGATATATTATCTGTCTAAAAATGCGTTAATTGTAAAATAAATAATTGAATACCAGCGGTATGAGTATCAAATGAAAGAACTTGTGGAGTAGAAGACGAGAACATGTGTTGATTCTAAATTAATAGTTGTGGACATCACGACGTGACCGATAAATTTCTTCTTAAATATACCTTCCATATGGTATCAAATAGAGGAGCTGGGGAGTAGAACACGAAAAGCTACATGTATTAATTTTAAATTAATTATGTTGGATGTCTTAACACTACCATTTGTCAAGTAAAAAGCGAAAAATAACTTTTATCCCATTCACCTTTTTATGACAATAAATAAAAGCATGGGGCGCCAAAGGTTTTAGTAGTGGTGGGGATGCGAGATTCGCAACCAGCTAAATGTGATTTGTTTATTTTTCAAGGTCTTGCAAAAACTCCACAAATTTAATGTAACCCTACGATGGATATTAAAATTAATGTGTACTTTGTAATGAAGTTATTATCCCTTAGCATAGATGGTGTTTCCATGTATTAAAATTTTAATTTAAACAATGACTGCAACCAATCGAACTGTTATTGAAAGCAAATACACAAGTACACGTACCTGTAGAGACAGGAAACACGGTTTCATTGTTAATGATGGATTCAATCCAATCCATTAACAATTCTATATACTTTGGTGCGGGCAGAGCTGTTGGTTTTTTATAACTAAAAACAAAAGAAAAATGAAAAAGTTTTAGATTAATTTCGTATAATAATTCTTTGGCAAGTACAAGAAGTTTTAAATTTAGATAAACTTTACGAACGAATGGAATAATTCTAGAAAAAGAGGTCAAGAAGTATACTTACTTTTCACCATCAGCCCACAAATACTCGTATCGGGAACCCCCGGACATTGTTGGGCACGTTGTTTCGTTACAATATTCAGAAACCGTCCCATATATTAAATTGATTCGATTGAAAAAATCTACAACTAAATATATTATAAAATGAAATTTCGTTTAATTATATAAATTGCAGAGAAAAATGTCGTATGTTTTACTGTTGGAAACAAGGGTTTAATCAAATCTTGAAAAGCACTTCTGAGATAGTTGAATATGAGCTTTCAAATATACAGAACAATTGTTGTATACATTCAAATTGTTCTATATCAAATCTCATTATCTTTTTAATAACCTTGTATCGTGTTATGCGTAAACTTTAAATTTTATGCTGTTTGATGCATTCTCTTTCCCTACACGCAAATAATTTGCTTTGAAACTATGACAGCCTAATAGAATGATAAATTCGTAATCGAAGATTTCCGTTTCCACAATCCGCAAGTGCTATTTGTCATTATTACGTGATGAAAATAAGTAAAACCACTATAGCGGGCCGTAGTTCACTACTAACTACCACTATTATTCATACAATTCCTTTTCAAAATAAGGTGTTACATAGGAAGTGACCGAAAAATTGATAGGATCTGAACCATTTTCAGTAACGCCCAACATTGAGCTAAAACATATCAGTGTACCAAATGTCATCAAAACATCTCTAGAATTGTGGCCTGCAGGTTGAACGCAAGGAAACAAGACGAGCATACACGCCTAATTCAAAGTGCACTGGTCTATTTTAAGTACTTGTGGCTGTTGCATAGATCCGCGCAAACTTAATGTACACTTTTGTATTGCAAGTGGTGTAGCATATAAAAACGTTGACTATTGCGTGAATAACTACTTAACACATTTTTATTTTTCGAGTTGTCGAAGGCAGGTAACTCTTGGGTACATTACACCGAATACTTTTGTCCATGCTGCGGAGAAGCCAGAGAAAAGATAAAGTATATTATTGTGAGATTTTATAAGCAATAACAGTTTGAAAGACCTGACTACTTGATAACTCATTAAGAAATCGCTTTTGTCAATCCCAGGTAAATAGCTTCAAATTTAGGTAGGAAGAAGTTTGTATTTTTCTTTCTAATTAAGGTATTTAAAAAAAGTTTGTTTCTGAATTAATTGTAATCTTCTGAGTTTGTCGTACTTAAATGGAATGTTCGCGTAAACTACATGTTCATTTTACAACTTCTACTAATTTTGCTTCTACTCCGTAAAAAACTTGCACGCCTGTTCATTAATTCGGAAATCATATTTTCTATATTGAAAAAATGCATTCTAACGTAAAATAAAACTTCCGGTTGAATGATTTGCAAAAGTTATGTCTTCTCTTTGTGTGGTTCAATTACTCGACTGCAACCTGTTGAATTGTTATAAAACTCGATAGACATATAAAATATATTACCGTGTACAGCAACCCAATCATTTAAATTCTCCCCATCAGGTAAACGCACAACTTGCCTTAAATTTATTCCAGATTGTAGACTAGCTTGCGCTTGTTTGTGCAAGGAATATCGAATAGTACCAGCAGTAAAGCGTTTTTTAGGACGGAAGGTCTGAAATAGCAAAATACTATATATTACAAATATTGCTGAGAAAGAATTAATATGAAATTAATGAAAAGTGACATGAGAATATATTATAAACATGTATTTTATATATATTATACTATACATATACCAATAGAGACCCATCTTTCTTATTTACTAATATTAAAATACAATTTCACCCATTCGATGGGTGGTGATTTAGTCCAATACTAAATGGAAAAACCAATTTTTAGCCCTGCAACACAACTAAGAACTCTAAGTCATTCAACATCAATAAATAGGGGCGTAATTTGTGATATGTACAATGGCCTGCATATCTAACAAAAAACCCCATAAATTTTCTATCGAATATATATGCGAAAGGTTTTTCTGGGATTGTTAAAATCCAATAAAATTGCAGTAACTCACTGAAAATCTTGAGATCTCATTAACTTTAATAAAAATATACCTTTTCGGTGCTTAATAAGAAAACAACTCACGCGAAGAGTATATACATATTCATGTTCATGCAAAAGGTTCAATTCACACTTGTACCTTTCCTTTTTGAAAGAATTCCAAAAATCCATTTAAAGCCATATTCGCAACTTTTAATTGCACGACATAAGACTTTGCTGTTTATTAATTTTTACAATTTTTTTTAAACTTGCTCATAACCTTCCATTTATGATAGTTAATTTATAAAATAAAATCTAAATTTACAAATTTATAGAAATGCAAACAAATTTTACAATGTTGCAAAATTCCGTACCGAATCGCATGAAAACGTATCTTTTGCCGGCTATTATAAAAATACTGTATACAAAGAACTGCCGCGTGTTTGCAGTACTGTACGAAGCACTTACAAAATGGTATCTTTTTATTCGGAATTGTTAATTAGGTAAACTGAATATCCACCCGAAAACACTGTCCTGTTAAAGAAGCGCTCTTCCATCGAAAAGTTCATTACATATTGAATAATAGTTCAAATCGTCGTGAAAGGGTGTATATAACGTAGAAATGGTCATGAATCAGATGAATGCATTCATATTCGTTTAAGAGAAATCGCTTTCTTTAGAAACAAAATAATAATAATAAAAATTCTCCACTTCATTTTAACTTTTATTGGACGGAGATGCAATTCTTGAAAAGAGGCGATCATTTACTCACCCTTTATTGAGTATTTATATGTTTTAATATTTACAGGGCTATAGACTTTTTAACGCAAAAGTAAATATATACTAATCGAACAACAGATTACTGGAATTCACAAATTAACTGGCAAGAGCTAGATAAGCATAATCGCATAATCCTCATGGAACAGAGAAAACAACATTATATAATTGTTTTTAAAATAATTTTTAATTTCATTTATGTGGGTAAGCCTGAAGAATCTGACTACAAAACGAAGTAAATAACTCCTTCAGTTTACGGAAAAGAGAGAGAAATTATTTTGTAGAGCTCTAAGAAGCAGTATAAAGAAACCCTCCGCGACTGTTTCGGTAAATCTTTTCCTTTTTAGCACTCGTCAAACTCTAGACGAGCATTCATAAATTTAATTTATAAGAGCACCCTCCGGAACGTAATTAACTAATTGCTTTTTCTTTATTTCGTAGAGTGTACAATATAAAATGCGGCAGTAGACGAAGTGGAGGAAAATAAAATTGCTTAAAATTGTTCTGAAAGGTCTCCTTGGCAAAAAATTAAATATATTAAATTATAAAATGCACTTACAAGTCAATGATGAAGTTGAAGTTAAGGATAAAAATTTAGAAAATCTTAACTTTATTTAGCAAAGTAGAAATTTTTAACACAACACGAAATCGAAGCTTCTAGAAACTTCTTAGAATAGACGCTATATTTTAAATTTACTCACACAATAGTAATTTTTAATGCAATATACAATTTTATTCGGTATTTCGCTTTTTTATTAATAATATATTGCTTCTTTTTTGGTAATTTTTCACTTTCCTTTTTTTGTTTTTTCGCTAAAAACCGTTAGCTGGTTTTTTCCTTTATATGGTTTATAAAAAAAATACAACATGGAGAATGGAGAGAACACAGAGTTGCTTTTAATAGATAAGAAAAATTGTCAATAAAAAATCTTTATCATCTAGTAACTGGGAAAAAGACTGTTTTAAACAGTTCTAAACAGTTTTAAACAATAGACTGTTTAGAACTGTTTAAAACTGTTTAAAGCAGTAGCTAAACATTTTAAAACATTTTTATTCAAAGTCGCTCTAACTATCCCAACACAATATCATTAAATCCAAGCAATATGTAGGAAATTGTGTTTCCTAGTTAAAGCCGGCCGACTGCCTTCTAATATACATTCTTTAATTGTCCTTCGAAAGGTTGGCGCAAACTGATATTCTCATATATAAACATTCCAAAGGAAAAACAGCAAGTGGAGCAAGTGAAAACATTAAACTAAATCACCCGAAGGTAAAGCAGTCGTAAGACACTCTGTTAAATGAACGACATAGAAGCATGCGGAGAACAGCGCACCACCCGAATTGTACGTATTTCAATGATACAGATAAAACAGATGGAAACAGATATTTTAATCATTGATAACCATTTTACAATATTTATTTACACCACTTCTTTGTAAATCAAGTTAGCAATTATCCTAAAATATAATACAAATCACAGAATCATTAACGATGTCGCAATTTAATGTTGTCTTTTACATTTATTACGACTATTGCCCTACAAAACGTAGAGAGTAATGGCTTTGCTGCGCCAATAATATTCATGGTCGGATAATTCTAAGCGATTGTAAGCTTCACTGGCTTGCTGTTGACTTTGGGTCGTTTTACGATTCTCTTTGATGTCTTTGTTGAGCATGAGGAGGCCGTGATTATTAGCATAATTAGGAAAACGACTTTCATCAGCCTCCTGAGGACGTCCCAATTCCAGCAAAGCTCGAGCCAAACGAAAATGGGCTTTAATATAAGAAGAATCTAAACGTTAAAGGCTTTATGGCAATCGCGTAAAGCAGCATAAACATCTCCAAACCATCAACGACGCATATACGCTGTAGCGCGTTAAAGCAAAGCTATGTTAAAGCAAATATGCTTTATATGTAGACATGAAAATGAAATGAAAATAATATAATTGAATAGACTTTTTTGTTTTCTTCCATATTAGTTTTTTGTATTACATTTATTCATTCACTTGTATCCAGCAAATTGTCATAAATCTCTTCTATACCGGAAATCTGATGAAGCTTAGCAATAAACTTTTCATAGACCGCCTGCTCCTCCGACGACAACTCTACATATTTCTAAGTATAACAAACGAATAAATAGTAATTAAGCAAAAAAATATCGACAATTAAATGTACCACTGGAGTAAAGATGTGTTCCGTATTTTCGATGATATAGTTCTTCGTCTCAATCGATTTTCGTAAGGAGAGCACCTCTTCAGGTCTGCAAATAAACTAACAGAATATTAAATTCAGTATTCTCAGTATTCAGAGATTTCGCTTTCAAACGCCTCACATTAACAAGCCCTTTAGTGGCATCACTGACTTCAACTTCTTCTGCCCCGCATTCGATGGCGTCGTCTGTAGCTAACTCCTCAATATTTTTCGTTGAATCTAAACGCTCCTTACTGACGGTAGCTTCTATAAGACCATATTCTTCAAACAGGTTATTCGTATCTATCATCATCGCGCTAGAAATAATTTTGATAGTAATTTTAAAATCAGGAACAAATTAAATTTGATCACTTACCCGAACTTTCTTAATATTGATGCAATTTCCTGCTTCAGACCTGAATAATTATCTGTGTAAATAATCAAAACGATAAAAACTTTTTGCTTAAAACGCAAATCGAGGCGGTATCTCTTTAGTTCTGTTTTGTTTTGCTGGCTCTTTTTAATACTACTTTGGATGCTTGACATCGGCATATTTTTTCGAAGTGCATCATCAATAACGTTTCGCAATTTTGAATTGTGTACTGGATCTGTGCTACCTCCTTCTTGAATCGCTAGACGTAACTGCCGAGCTATTCTCAAAAAGACCATAGCTTTTTCTCCATCTTTCTCTGCCTTAATATGTTTTATATTCGCCCATTTCGAGTGACCTGCTAATAAAGGATATTTTGTCAACACTATTCTTCTTATTACACTTTTATTATAGCAGTAGTCTTTTGACACAAGGAGAACTTTCGCTAATCTTTGTAAAACCATGTTTCATAATATGATTTTTTTCTTCTCTATTCAGCAGCTGATTTATTTTGTTGAATAAAGAAAAAAAATCTTATTAGTACTTAATATAAACATCAATATACACAAATATGACATTTACAGGTGTTAAGCTATCGATAATTCGTTTTAAATTGTATCTGTTTAAAAGTTATCGATTGCAGTACAAGTCTAATAATATTGCGGCCATTTCTAAGAATACAAACAGCGAAAAATAATTTATTAAAAAGATATTAAAGAATTGTTTGGTGTCCTTTTTCAAGAAATTATGTCGGACCTAGTCTGGAGTATTAAGAATGGTGAATTGGATCAAGTACAACTTGCGTTGGAAGCAAAGGTAGAGCAATGAAAAGTGAAAGTTTCGTTCGTCTGGCTTGATATTTATTGCGTTTATCACAATAAGATATTATTGTTTTGATTTCTTATATATAAATAATGTTAACACTCCTTTCAGTCGCACGACATAAATTCAGAAGTAAATGGTAGATATCCCTTACACTATGCCGCTGATTATGGGCAGTACGATGTTTTGGAATATTTGATTAATAAAGGAGCCAATATTAACGTAAGTTATAAAATTATTAATACAATATTTGTGTGTTTGAATTTAAATATTTAAATCTAGATTATGGACAAACATGGTATAACTCCTTTGCTGGCCGCCATTTGGGAGGGACATACAAAATGCGTAAAATTGCTTTTGGAGAAAGTAAGTCAACATTTTTCGACATTAGATCTGTATCTGCCAATCAGATTAGCGATTCTCGAGTGAATTCATTTCGCAAAGTAATGCAAATTTTAAGTACAATTAATAGGAGCAAAGTTAATTAATATTCGAATACCTTTGCATAGTTGTTTCCAACCACTGACTCTAACATGAGCTTAGTTTTTCAATTTTATTTTGAAAGGGAAATGCTTATGCCATTTCCTAAAGCCGGTTGTCTTCATTATTACAAATAATTTAATTGCTGGTAACTTAATTAAAAATATCATCATGTTTTTAGTAAAGCAAATGTATTCATGTATTCTGGACGTTTGTACTCCTGCAATATGGACTCGTTTTCGTGTGGGAACGGGAAATAAGGAAAGAGTGAACTATGTGACGATAAATGTTTCAGTAATACTCCCCAAAATATACTCTATTCATCAATCAAGCGCGAATAAATATATGCGAAAACTGAAACTCTCTAGAAAGAGTAATACAAGTATTCGTCGATAAATAAGAAATATGTTCCTCCAGAGCTTATCTCAACCAAACTTAAAGATGTTGTATATTTTCCCCTGATTCTTACGAATGTAAAGAACCTATGAGAATTGCAAAAGAAGGTTGCTAATATTGATTATTTAACTGGCATTTAAGCGGCTGCTAGGCAATAGTGTATCTGGTCTTTGTTCGTAATATGTAATTTTCATTCGACTAGAAACATTCTTCTATTGTTGAGATCGTAAATGTTATTCCAACCTAAAAAGGAGCAATATGGTTAAACTTCAAATGTTATATATCTATATGATATACGTTAACTGTATTAAGAATACACATGCAAGCAAAATGTATGTACTCACAATCCATTCGCAGCGCTTATCCTGTGCTGGAGAAAAAGTTAAATAAAAATAAATAGTAGGATACTTGTTCTTAGACATTCATTGCATTGCAGGTGGCTTTTAATGTCATCATGCAGTTATCGGGTTTTTAAAAAATGAAAATGTTTTAAACCTGCTAAGATTTATAAATTTTAACCGCAATTTAACAATGTTCTTAGTTTCCATTTTAATTCATTTTAAGCTTGCAAAAATCTATTTTAAGAGATATAATATTCATGAAATTCAAAATCTGTTTATTACTTAATTTCGCTTTTCATTAATTTAAGGGTGCTGAGCAAAATGGCAAAACTCCCGATGGAAAAAGCTACATCGAAGCTGCCGAAAAAGAAGAAATTCGTCGACTGCTATCCTAAATTTAGTATTTGGCCAACATGTCTACATGCATTTGATTTTTACCCTTTTTAAAACCGTAAACATTCATTATAAACGTATTATAATTAATAATAAAATGAACATGTGTGTATACTTTTACGACGTTGCTTCAATTCAATTTAAAATAAATTTGAAGTCTGAAGGGGGCATGCTCGGCTTTTTCAACCTCCATGTGAGAAACAAATCGATCGAAGGTTACATTAAGCAATCACAAGGTATAGCATCCCTTCATAATCTCATTGGAGAGTGTGATGAAGTTCTAGAACATGCTAATGAGTTTTCAAAACGTTTTAAGTAATATCAGTACTGAAATAAGCATTTACAAAAAAAATTGGTATCGATGTCTGTATAGTTAACTAACGTCAAGCTGTCTGTTAAAGCCCAATTATCTCAGTTCATAGAGGGCATGGCTGTTGAATCACAAGCTATCCTTAATCAAAGAATTTGAAATTTTATTTCTTAACAAATTCCTGAAGTAAAAAATAGAGAGCAATAAATTATTTTATAAAAAAATAAAATTTTTGAAGAGTTAAATTGCATTTTAGAATTTTTGATTGATTTTGCGTAATTGGGTTATGGGAATGCCATTGGGATTATTAATTCCTCATTAACAGATTTGCGGGTCTCTTTTCTACCACTTTAACAGCATTCGAAGCGTTGCTTAAGTAACTACTTTTTTGCTTGTTTTTTACTACTTTGATTTGCATCTCTTGCGAATTTGACGTCATAGAAAGCAACAATTTGAATGCAGAAAACTATTTTGGGAACACATATGTTGATTGAAAAGAAAAAAACCACTCCATATTAAGAATTGTTAACTTCACGCGCAAATTAGAGTTTTTCAAATTTTTTCATTTTTATCATTAACCAAAGCAAGCGGACAAATTTGAAAATTAAATTAAATATTTCCGAAGATGTTCATGTGGCTGAGAATCCCGGTAAATTAATATAGTTAATTGCAGAACGTCTAACCGTAGACATTATAATACGGATGAATAAATTCAATATTTACTAATTTCAATTTTTTTGGACAGTTAATGGAAGCGCTCATAATTTCATTTTGAAATTTTACTACCTTCGTTATTTAATTTTCTGTCGAAGACAATTTCACCTGAGCCCCACGAACAATCTAGAATTGTTGTCAATTTACACTATAACACAGATCATAGAGCTAATATTTGAGTTTTTCCTATGTCATTTTACGTAAAGTTTCAATATGTTTTGGTGAGATATAATGCCCACGCAAGCCAAGTTCATTTTAAGGTTTTAAATAAAACTCAGCAACGAACTTTTGAATTTAATATAAATGGCCTTTACTTGGTTTTATAAACTAAAGTAGAAAAGAGCATTTCGTATGAAACCTGATTAGACATTTCGAAAAAAGCATAATTTCACATGGAAATCTTATTAAACTTGATTAAACCTGATTAAACGAGTTGTTCGTGCCGCCAATATGAAACTTATATATATATGCAACATCACAAGTCTCGCAACTTTGCTTATTAATATCTAGTACTTTACTGGGACTGCGGCGTTTACGAACAGAACAGATTTATTTATATTCTATGCAATAAAATTACTACTCGCCGCATTATGCTAATGCCTATCAAGTGTCACTTTAATCTGCTGAGCCAATGAGAGAAAAGATGTATTGATATATACCTAAAACTCTATTGCTAACGCAAAACGTAGCCCGATTAGTCCAATCATTTTGATATAAATAAATACTGAACCATTGAATAGGCACGATCGAATTGAGATTAAACTTTCGTCAGTCACTGCAAACAGAAGAGTTAGTCTTCGCGAGAATAGTTTTGTGCCTCTGGATTTAGAATCCTTTCTAATATATTATCTTCATATCATCCGTTTTTTTTTTCTTTTTAAAAGAACATTCATACGGCAAATTTTTATACATATTAAAAATGTCAAACACTGCAATGTGCACTTTATGCAAGTATTTCACATTTGCAAAATGCAATGATTACCTTCCTCACGTTTGTTCGTTCGTTCTTTAAAAAAAAAAAAAAAAAGATTAAAAACAATATGAAATAATTCAGTTTTACATTTTTGTTTTTTTATAGTTTTGAATAGAAGCTTACATTAAATGACAACTAAAATAATTAATACTTTAACTTTAATGCTTATATGAGTGAAATAGTGTGTTTATTAATATATACATATATATATATACATATATATATATATATATATATATGCATAAGCTTACATATATTACGTAACTTTATTCGACTACTTTAGGTATTGAAAATGTGTACAATTAGCAAATATTCTACTTGTGTGTATGTGGCTTTGTGTGTAACCAAATGTATTCTATGTCCTTTCATTATATTACTATTTACACGTTACTCAATGATTTCATTTATCTAAATAAATAAAGTTTATATAATATTAACAAACTAGAAACATGATTAACAAAATGAAAATCAATTTTATTTTGTTGCGGTTTTTACAAAAATATATTCAAATGAACTTATGTCTATTATATTATATTATATATATAGATATATATATACATATATATATATATATATATATTATATATATGTTTTGTATATTTATATTTATATTGAAATATCAGTTTATTAAATCAATAATAGTGTTATTTCTCACTTTTCTACTTATTTTAGAAAACTAATCTTTTTCTCTTGATCTAATTTAAAGTTTCGTATAAAACATGGTAAGCGATGACATATATACATATATATATCAATATATATATACATATATATATCGAACAAGCTTGTTTTGTGCAATTCTCCTTCTAGCGTGCTTTCACTGCTAAATATTCTTTGAAATCATGATGACTGATGTCTGAAGCTGTGGTAGAGAAACGAAATGCGAAAAATATGAAATATCCTTTCTACTAAAATATACTTTTTGCATTTTTTTAGGTTATAAATTAATTTTCTCAATATTAAATTTTTCATGATTGGCGTATTATAATGCATTTCAAAAATCTCAATGTTTCCTCCGAATGTTATGCCTAATTAAAACTTATTAAATTATTATAAATATTGTGGAATAAATTGGTACAAAAATATATAAAATTAAAACGAAGCAGAATGACAAAAATCATTTGTGTTTGTTCGATCCGTGAACCTGTGATATATGTACATTTATCTATCTCGTATTATTAGAAACAGGTATTTAAGTGGGTTTTCACGCATATTCGTCAATGTCACTGCACTCATCATCGTCTTCATCTGAAGAAATCATTCGTCGTTTCTTGCGTTTGCCTTTGTGAGCAGCCTTACGTATTGCTGCTGTAGGTTTAGCCACTATTACGGATCTGGTTGGCCGTGACGTCGGCGTGGCAGGTGACTCCTGGAATAAGACAAATATATCGTCAATAAAATTTGACGTCAAACGTTTATTAGCTCATTTTTAAACACCACACCACTTGCGGTGCTGAGTATGTTATGTGCGGTCGTATGTAGTACCCAGAAGAGCTTCAGTTAGACCCACTTTTCATTATAGCGATTGCATTTTTTGAATCGGTTTAAGTTTATTTCTCTGCCTATCCGATTGAAGCCTGCCTATATATTTTTGAGTTCAAGCTACGGATCGTAATTGTTGACAACATATGGCACATTGACGCGTTTTGACTCAAAGAAAAACGCATCGATTGGATCGGACCGTTTTAACGGCCGCTTCCGTTATAACGCTTCATTTGCAATAAGTCCTTATTTATTTATTATTATTGCAATTATGAAGCCATAGGCCATAGGCCATGTACAAGAGAGTTTATAACATAATTATATGTATAACTTGACTGAAGGGCTACTGATGTCATCACCTTGCTCCATAATATCCGTAGTAATCATTTCCTTAAAGGAAAAAATTGCAATTTTTAATAGTTCTCGACAAAAATCAGTAGAAAATATTATATTGGCATATAAGATATATGGGGAGAATTTTTCATCGGATAGGACCATTTTTTGAACTACGTCCCAAATAATTGACAATTGAGTGTTTATACGTCAATGGCGAGTGTCGGACATTTTATGAACGAAATTGATCTAAACACTCATTTGGAATAAAAATTAATCTATTCCAAACAAACCCTGCGTACATAAAAGCCTACTTTTTAGTACTTTACGGCGAAAATATTCGAATTATATTAAGGTCTTTGACAAGAAAATTAATTTCGCCTCTTTTCAAGCCTCTCCCACAAAAAGTATTTGAAAGAAAATAACCCATCATTAGACGAAGTGATGTAAAGTGTTGGATGGCGGGCCTGGCTCGACTATAAATTGTTTTTTTTTTTAGGTTAGATTTGTTTTATTTCGTTTTGATTACAATTTACTCAAAATTACTTAAAATAATAGGGTATAATAGGATTTCGTCATTACAGATAACTATCGATCTTTCTTAATCTTGTCGAATTATTTAACTTTTTAATAATTTAATCCTTCGCCCGTGATTGAAAAGAGTTCAAGCATCTTTTTAGGATATAACCGATTCCATCTGCAGATTGTGCAAGCGATTTATTGTATCAGTTTCAGTTTAGCTCAGGATTTATTATTGTTTCCATATTCGTCTTGGTCACCCGTCTCTAAATATCTAAAAACTACATCAACTACCGGTTGTTGACAACTGGGAAACCACTAAAAAGGGTAAGGATTATATTAAGCTAATTACATTGTTTATGACAAACATACGTAAATATTATATACATACATACATACATACATACATATATATATATATATATATATATATATATATATATATATTAATTGAGATTTTATTGTGTAAGAATTTCCACTTTTTTAACTGCCACAAGCTTCTGTATAGCCGCATTAGGGAATAAAATACATTTTCTGCCGTTTGGTTCATTACAATAAAACGTCATTTAACAGAATTTTTGTTTTATTTCTATTAAAACTCACGTTCTTTGGAACCTGCAATTACCATTTACGCTAATCTACTCTTTCTTGTTTGATAACTACATTAAGAGAATGATCTGTCACTTTGTAGCGGTCATCATTTCGCATATGCAGGAATGTTAAGCCAACTATATTGCATTGTCATCGCATCAAAAAGTATGCGTAAAGTTTAACAACGATTTACAGAATTAGCTGAAGTCTCAACTGGGAGTTTCCTTGTTGGCCCTGAAGCATTATAAATAACAAACGGTGGATTGTAAAACAAAACAAAAAAAGGAATACTGTTTGAACGGTGGGTATTTAAGATACATATAATTCTACTTTCAGCCTAATTGCATATTTGTCTCCGATGAGAATTGCATTTATATTTGCTATTTGACCTTGTTTTCAATTTAACTTGGCAGAGAGCTTTCAGAGGAGAGATAGTCTAGGCATTCTCACTATTTCTGATTTTGAGAATTCAAATGAGCGATTGGTACTTTCTAGCACTTTTCTATGTTGAAATTTGTTATGTGTAGGCAACGGTCTTTGCGGCAAAAATAAAACAATTGGTTTCCTTATCGCGCGCCCTTTTTTCATGCCAGATAGCTTGACTTGTTCCCAAAATTCCAAAAGTACTTACTTTTATCGGCGTAGGCGTTGAAAATATATGATTTTTGCTTCTATTGCCAAAATTAGGCGATGACAGGTTCGTCATATTAATAGTCCCGCTTGCTCCGCTTTCATTTGGTGATTGATATGCTCCAGTTGAATTCAGGACTGATGTGGTTGGCGTAATATCAGTTAACATAGTGCTGTTCAGTTTCGATTTATCACACATTTCTTCCTCAGACTCTACATCATCTGGATCAAGTTTTAACATAAGTTGCTTGAACTGAAGTTATGCGAGCATGTAAAAAATGTAAAAAATTTAATATTAATTTACCAGCATTTAATAAGTTATATTTACATCTAGATATTTAACAACTAGATCCATTTTTTCTTCATCGGTTAAAGGCTTAATTGCAACATCATTTGAGGCGGCATTAATTTGATCTTGTTGTTTTTTGATTATATCTATTGTCGTCTTAGGATTAAAATCTGGCACATTTTTCCGAGTAACAGCTTTCTCGTATAGTTTCGTTTCCGAGGGTGAGTAGCGTGAAATTTTACTATCTGTCAGACTGTACATGTCTTTCAAGTGCTCTTTTAGCACTAAAAGCAACATGCAAGCTTGTGCAGACGTAATGCACTTTTCTATCTCCAAAGTGTTGTCAGGCAAACGTTTAAATAGCACCGCAGAGTCTTCCTCGTCATCATCATCTTCTAATATATCACCTGAGTTTTCTCCAGGTTTTAGGCATTCTTTAAATGTAGCCAAGATATTGGTACCAGCCATTGAAATGAGTAAATCGATTTGATGTATAAGATACAAGGGCTCGTCTTGAACAACAAACGGAAAATAAGCCATGTTATCGGCGATGTAAAGCATTTGTCGTAATTGAGTTTTCTGATCGTCAAATTGTTTAGTAACTGTTTGCACCAATGCACGCCTTTGAGGTTTTGTGGTTCGCAGGAGTGTGTAGAGAAAGTCATTTAAAGCTGTTGGCATTGCATCTGATTCCCGTTTTCTAAAAAGAAGTCAAATTAATTGAGACGCTACTCTTTTCTAAAAACTCTTATTGACATGATCATAATTGATATTATTTCATGTTGTTACTGCTTCTTTTATTTGTGCCAGATTTAGAGTAAAACTATATTTGCTGCATAGAACGGAACAGCCAAAAAAATTTGAAAAACATTCACTCTCTTTTACGCCAATCGATTCATATATAACCTTTTATATATGCATGTATGGTTATAAATTTATTTACATACGTACATATACACTTAAGTATACGTTTAGCTGTTAACCATAGATCATGTACACAATTTATTATATAAGCACTCTTACACATATCCACGAATAATGTTCCCAACTTTTCCTTTATTATTGCACTGCAGTAATTCCTGTAATTTGAAGCACAACTGCAAACCGAATTGGACTTTCATGTTAACAAAACCTGAATACGTTTTATCGATATCTTTAAGAAGAGCATCCGCTCTATGTGCCGACTGAAAGAAGAAACTCATTATGTTAAGGCTTTATTATCACCATTCGAGAAAAACAAAGAAAAAAACCAATCGTACCTCTAGTTTGGTATCTGTACTAAGACAAATTAAATACGGTACCATACGCACCGGATGGACCAAACCTTGCCTTAAAACAATTTGTACAACTTTAACAGCCCATAGGCGTACTGCGTCGTCGCGATTTAGGAAACAATCAAGAATTTCTTGAAGATATAACTGTATTATGCGACTAGCCATACCGGAGGAAACGTCATTCATCTCCTTTAAGTCTTCATTCTTGCATTGCTTTTCCCCTTTAATAGCGAAACAGAAGAAAATGTGATAGTTAATAGTGAAGATTTTTCAAGAAAAAGAAAGTCATATTCATTTAAGAAGGAATCTTTCATACCAAATTTATTTTTCCAATAGGAGGCGTGTGAGCTAATTGGGACCATTGTCATTTTGAGATAATATTGATTAAAGATTACAGATAAATATCTTTTGCAAAATGACGTTTTTTAAGAAATTGCGTAAAATTGTTGAGCATAATCTTTTTTATCTGGGAGAGTGCGTAGAAAAAATTGTATCTATTCCAAACTCTATTCGCAACACTTAGAAGGTGCTCGTCACCGTTTAAGTCCAGACGGACGGACGGAAGCACACACATACTTAACTTACAACTAAGGTTGACATATGCTTATTTGCGGGCATTGCTAGGGAATGAGAAATCTAATATACATTGTTTTCTAATATACATTCCTACTATAATGCAAATTTACAGATTTCCACACATATACTTACATTCTTTTTCTTTATTGTACATGCACATTTCGGACTCTGTTAGGTAAATCCAAATGTTGCGCATACAAATAATTTTAATACCAGGTTCCGTTTTATCTGAGCGCAGTATATCACAGTAGAATTGCTTCAGTTCTGGCCTTATTAAGTAATCATCATTCATAACGCAGAACGAACCCAAGGCTATGAGTGCTTGCTTTCGAATTTCACAATTTGAACAATGTGTAAAAAACATTAAACATTCGAACGCATCATCACAAATTGTTACTGAAAATCCGCCGCCACTTGCATCTCCTTTCGAAAATCATCACCATAATATGACATTAAATTTCTTCATTCAATTTTAAACGTTTATATGTATACGAACCAATTACGTGGGGAGCTTTGAAGTCAAAGTAACGCATTAAAATTCCAATGGTAAATAAACTTCGACGAAACATTGGAGTATAAATTTCATCTATACTATGATTATTTTTAACAACTTGATTTCTACTGTAATCTAGTATGCGATAGAATCTACAAAAGAACGCATTAATCGGCAATGAAATCTAATAAGTTCATATAAGGAAGAAATAATAGGACTTACTTTTGAAAGCAATCGCGTATAAGTTTGTAGTTTTTTGTTATCTTATTCACGACAGCTCCTAAGCACGAAACGCAACTCGATACGACAGCTTGATTTAGCGATACAACAAGAAGCATTAAGTGTTCCTCCAGCGACGCTAAAAATGATTCGCTTGCATTGTTCACAAGCGGTACAACCTGCAATTTAAGAAATCATTTTATAACTTCCCTCTTATTTTCATTAAATTGTATTATTAATTTTAATGGTTGATTTGAAAAAGAATAGCGTCGATTTTCGTAAAAGATTTTTTCATTCTTCAAAAAAATCCATCAAAGCCGTTAAAATTAGTCAATCAAACAAATCCTACCGCTAGGAAATATTGTTATCAAGCTACAGATAAAATTAGCAGAAATACTTTGAATTTTAAATTGTCCCCATAAAATTCCTCTTTTTGATATGCAAAAAAAAGAAATTAAAAATAAATAAATTGTTGAAGTATCATCTCGTAACTTTAAATGAAGTTCAGGTTCTTCGTATCTTCTCAAATTATATGTACGCAAAGCAGATCTGGGATGTAGGGGATCAAAGGCACTCGTTTACAAATTTTTATTAAGCAAATTCTTTAAAGTACTAAAATATTACCTTTTCTAATATATCCGCCACAGCACATATAAATTTTGGGGCTGTCGAAGGGTGGCATTTGATATTTAAATATGGTTCGATTGTCATTGCATGCCTCACTAGTAATTGTGGACGGACTTTAGCCAGTAAATGAAGTGTTGTTATGCAGCCTAGCATACGTTCATTGTCAGTATCCTCTAATTCAATAAGGCGATCAACGAGACCATCTGCTAATTGTTGGCATGCAAGAACGATTTCTTGTGGTGGTTCAGTATTTTTCTTCACAGGATCTTGCGTATTACCATCCGTCTTGAGCATATTTTCTTTGGGTTGAAATATCTAAAAAGTATAAAATGTAATTAAAATCGTTAACTCATTTCACTTGCCGAGACTTTTCTAAATTAATTTATCTATTTTGAAATAACTTGATTAATAAAAACATACGTACACTATTTAAGAGACCTTCCAACCAAGTTGTCCCAGTATCGTGCGCAGTGTTAACAACGTCGATAATTTGATTGATTTTTCGCTGAATCCCATGCTATAAGTTAGAAATCTCTTAATTTCACACATTTAATGGTCTCTTAATAAGGTACATACTTTATCATTCCTATTGCACGGAGTAAACCACATTTTCATGAAAACCTCAGTTACAAGTTTTTGAATGCCTTCTTCGTCATTGACACGTCTTATCATTTTAACACAAATTTCTGGTATTTTTTTAAAATCTGGATATTCTATGCATATATCACGGAGAATTTTTATAACACGCTTTCGTACTGACACTCCGGTATCCTTTAATAAGACAAAAAAATTTATAAAAACACAATAAACAAGTAAGAAAATTATATTCGGTAGTGACCAAATCTTTTCTACCCATCACCGTTATACAAGAAAAGTAAAAAAACCAAATTTTCATTCTCTATAATATGTAGTGGGCGCGGTCGAATTTATCTATTTTCAAAATAAAAGCTTGTCACATATGCATGTGGGCGTTGTAGGCGTGCTCTTGGAAAAGTTGAAGTCACTTCGAAATTCCTTTGAAAATTTTAGACGATATCTTCATTTTCGTTAACGGGAGAACGTTTGCCACAAATAGTGCACAGTTGCGCAAACAGACAGATCGGCAGACGAAAAAGCCGACATGGTGCACTCTGAAACTGGCCAAGAATTTGTATAATTTATAGAGTTTTTGAAGCTCGTTTCTTTGCGTTATCAAGGTATTAAAAAACAATTAAATTTTGATACACTATAATATTAGGTAGGCGTGAGCATCGCCCGTAGAATATGCATTCAAATTTTTGGACATTTATTTGCTTTAGTTTTTCATTCCTTTTGAAAAGCAGAGGTATTCTCAATTTACGTGGTACTGTGGGCGTGTCCTTCAACCGATTTGGCTCATTTTTAAAACCAACCTGCGTGCAAGAACTTCCAATGTTTTAAAGTTGAAATCGATAGCTTAATTTTTGCAGCCAGGAGAATGTTTGCAAGATACAACACACAGACGGACATACTTATATCGATTTAGAATTTATCGCTGATCAAGAATAATTATACTCTTTGGGGTACTTTGAAGCTTCCTTATGGGCATTGCAAACGTTTTTAGACAATGAATGTATCTCTGTCATCCTTCGGGGATGGGTATAAAAACAGGCACAAACATTATAGCCGGCCTCTGCCCGCCATTAAATACTCTACACCACTTTGTTTAGTACAGTTATTCACATAACGACCATTGAAAATAATGCGTCATTTAGGAAGCGACCCGATCCGAACCATTTTCAATAGCGTTCGTCTGTAAGCCGAAATATCTGAACCAAATCTCCTCAAGATGTCTCACAAATTGCGACCAATAGGGCAAACGGGAAAACACATGGATAAATCTCAGATGGACAGACAAACAGACCGACATGCTTAGATCGGTAAAGAAAGTGATTCTGAATCGACCGGCATAATAAAAAGCTGGTCTATCTCAAGTCTTTCTGGGTGTTGCATACGTCCGCGCAAGCTTAATATATTCTGTAATACAAACGGTATAGGTATAGGGTATAGTAAAAGAATGGCGAAACAGCAATTGAATCAAGAATAAAGAACGAAGTGAAATACATACCAAAATTCGTGTAGACAACATATCATAATACTGATCGATAAGCTCCTCATTGCTTAAGACGAATTTTCCAACTAAATCGACGGCTGCCTCGCGCACAGAAATCGCTGCATCTAAAAATTTTTGATTTACGCCCATTTGCATGTCTTTACGTTTAAGTACAAAGGGATCTACTTCAACAATATTTGCTAGACATTTCATAGCTCTCGTTCTTACCGCGATTGACGGTTCACTAAAAAAAAAAGAACAGGAAAACAATAATTTTTTTTAAATATATAAAATACATCTTGATTATTACATGACACTTACTTTACAACCAGTATGATTTTCTTTAAATAACCATCAAATGATTGACTGAAGGGTCTTTTAGTCGCCAGATATTGAGCTATCAGATGGGCATTAGTGTAATCTATATATGTTTTGATATGTGATGCGTGGCTTATATCATTGGATAAGCTGTATGGTTTGATTTTGCTGATCAGAAAAGCTTTTCGCTGTTCTAATATATTGAAAATCTCCAGATTTAATTCTTGATCGATAATATCAGTGCGGCGACTATTTTCATTTGGTATTCTACCATCCTCACCACTTTCGTTACAACTATCACTCTCTGATGATGTAGAAGACAATCCTAATTGACAATGAATTATTACGATTAGGTTCGTCTTTTTACTAATCCGTTTAGTATAAGTAAATTTACCTTTGCGATGTTTTTTACGTTTACTGGTTTTCTTTCGTGACGCGTAATGCTTATCGCCTTCCGCGATTCTTTTACGTTGACAAATGATGTCTCGATACCATTGAGCTAAATAAAAGTGCCTCGCATAATCCCAAATGAGATTTTCTTCCTGCGCGTTAACCGCTAAAAAATCCAATAGAATTTTCTGTAGGAACTCTGTTCGTTCTTCTTCTGGATCCACTTCAATTTTGTTCTATATTTTGTTAAAAAGAAAAACATTCACATCATCAGCTTAGCTGAAATGACTTTCTAGCTTTGACATTTACACTTACGTTTGTAACGGTTAAATCACCCTCTCTTTCCTGCTCGAGCTTTATCGATTTAATCATGGAATCTATAATGTTCACTTTGCACCGAGATTCCACTGTATCTTTGCGCAGACGTGAAGCAACAATTCCCAGATAGTCTAGTGATACTAAACGTATGCTTTGTTCGATCGATTTATCTGACACATAGCGTACTAGCATAGTCCCTAATAGAGAGAGCAATAATTCCGACGCTGGCCATTCGGGCTTATTCACCGTTGACAGTAAATCGTGAATAAAGTTTTCGAAGAGCGGTCGGAAATCAGTTTCATTTGATCGCGTTTTACATTTGTTCAGAAAAGTAGTTAAAAAATTACCACCAATGCTAATGGCGACTTCATATTTCTTAAGAACAACAACATCAGTGTTCGGCTTTTTTAAGCGGGAAGAGCTCTCTGAGATGTCATTGTCGTTAATCTGTACATTCTTGGAACTGTCCGTAACGCAAAGCGCATCAGGAAGAATTGTAGCGCACTGTATAAGCTGCAGAACCAGAGCAGTGACCATTTGAATGTTACCGCCGTTGTTGGTCAATTTGAATGGTCGTAAATTCTTTTTTGACGATGGTAAACGATCTATCGACGCTAGAATATCACAAAGTATGCTGCTTCGTATTTTTTCATACTGCTCCTTTCGAAAAATCTAGAAACAAACAAACAAATTATTAAACACGTGATTATATTATTTGAGTTTTTAATATGTTCTCTTATCATTAAATGGAAGAAAAATGGCTTGAGCTTTCAGAGTAACAACGGGTTTGTATACGTTTGTCGTAATAAATATATAATGTATACAATCTTGTCTTGCAAATATTAAGAAGTGAAACACTGCCTTGTCCATAGCGGATCCCAAATGTCAAATCAATATATAAAATTTCTCTTTTGAAAGTTCAATATTTTTTGGACTACCTAATGCTTCCCCCGTTGTCGCGGACATATCCGTTCAACATAGTGAGAATAGTATGCGTATATTCTGCAGACATTTGAATCGATAAGTTTTCGCTTTTTTTCCGTTTATAGACAAAAGTTGTCATTTTTTATCAAATGCTCAATAAAATATAAGTTCTGATCTTTAAGGAGCTGTTCGCACCGCTCGGTCACACAATAAAGTTGCCGTTCAATTCAAGCTTTTAAGCGACTCGTAGCAACTTTTAGGAATTGGGCATGGGTCAATTGATCGTTTTAAGGCATTTTTCGCTTGAAATTCAATCGATTCTTTCATTAGATACAATGTAATTACTGTTGTTCTTACCGTCGTTACTAATTCCAAACAAACAAACTGTAACGTATCAATATTATCCACAAAGAATGGTTCAATGGCCAAAGTCGATAGAGGAAGAACTATTGTATCCACGAAAAAGCACTTGTCAAACAACATAACAAAGACCTTCATTAGCTCGACAACTTTTGAATAAAGTAGATGCAGGTTACGGCTATGGTTTTGATACGCTTTCGATCTACCACGATTGCTGGATTTTTTCATGTTTTTAACGGTATAAACTGGATCGTACGATGGAAATATAGTTTCTCTTAACTGGAATTGCATAAATTTAATAATAACCGAAATATTGTCTTCCTGTAGAAATTTTAAATCATTGACAGTTGAATAAATATTGCAAATCAACAGACAGGATTCAATTCCATTAAGAATTTTTTCCATTACTTCGTCATCAATAATTTCTTCTTCGTCATCCTGAAATTATATTTTTTTTTTTAACCAATTCATTATATTTTCATTTTATTCATGTTAGCTTACCGGTCCAGCCGAGTAATTTTTTGCTAGATATATATTTCTCATGGCATAATTAATTAAAAGTGTTAATTTATTTTTCGGTATTAGATCCAAGACATTTTTCGCTTTAAGTTTAGCGACATCGTTACTCATTGTATTAAGCATTTTTGAAGAGATGCATTCAATATTTTCATCGATGTCGTCTTAAAGTAGAAAGTGTAAAAAAACGTCCTCGTTAGAGATATTGCACAGTTTGCAATGCTTCCATTTTCCATACTTACCAGACTCGAAATTGGGTGATTCTGTATCGTCCAGTAGTTCGATTATTTGTTCCATATTACGCATAAACTGTTGATATGTTTGAGAGCGTAAAACATCGTCTTTAGAGCATTTCGACGTGTGACTTGGTATGACGCGTTCAACACGTCTAACTTTTGGTTTCGAAACTTTAAAAGGACCAACAAAATTTATAGTCATAATGAATTTTTATGCATCTAGCATCACATTTGTCGACGCTACTTACATATTTGATCGGGAGGAATATCATCTATTGTGATCGGAAGTTTACGTTTTGCCGTGCTCTGCTTTTCATCAGCTTTCATAATTGTGAATGTGTCCTTTGTAATTCGCTTTTCCTCTACCTCTGTTGCTGGCGCGTTGGGCACACAGTTGGCTGAGTTCACAGGGGTATTAGCACAACTTGTCACAGACTGAATTTGTTGCGGTATCAATTTAAATTCGGATTCAGTAGTCAGTAAACCCACTTTCTTTGCTAACTCTGGTGACTTTTGTATAAATGTTTTAATACTTTGTTGCATTAGCCGTACGTCCTCGGCTTTAAGTCGATTTATACATACCCGAAGGTTGGGCTTGTCGCTATTGCTGTTGTTCGGTTTGTCCGGAGAATTAGGACAAACTTGCGCTGACGACAAGGGCAAAGTAATTGTTGCGTCAGCAGTTGATTGCAGGCTACTGTTATTCGTTGTTTCTTTTCCTATCGGGGGTTGGCATATGGCATTTTCAGATTTTACCACTTTTTCACTCGGCGTAATATTAGAATTAACTGGGGCCAATTGCTTATGCTGTTGAACATTTGCTCCGAAATGTTGCCGATGCAAATTAAGCACATTTTGAAAGTTGCCCTGAATTGGAGCAAGTTGTGTCTGCATATTGTTACACGGCGTATTTTCATTTTCAACTTTCGTTGTAGTGTTGCCGCCTTCTACTTCTACCGTACTTGTTGCTTTCCCACACACTTTCGACTCCTGGTTCGCTTTGACAATTTCGCTTTCTTCTATTTTTATTTCTTGCGGTTGTACTGATGTCTCTTGAACATTTTTAATTGTGGAACAATTATTATTAAATGCTTTTGCTGCTAAATTGACTGGCGGCAGACAATTCGTCTGTTCCTTAGGCGTAGGATTTTCGTGTGGAAGATTAGATGCATTTTGTATAATCTCTCTTGTTTGAGTTTCATGGGTATTCACCATTAAGCTGAAACGAGGAAAAAGAATGACATCGTTGTGCACAGAACTATTCACAGAAAGCCTACTTGGAGTTGGCAGAGTCTGCTGCTTTGTTTGTAACCCTCTGATCGATTAGTGGAACTAGTGGAAGCGGTTGTGAATGAGCTTGCGGCTGATGTATGTGATACGGTCGATGTTCATTTTGCTGTTGCGATGAGATGTGAGATGAAACCGCAATACTCGGTAAATTTGTGTTGGCTAGGACAGTATTTTGTGGGGCAGTTATTTGCGCAGGATGTATAACTACTAAAATGGAAAAGAAATTCATTACATCCGCAAATGCTTCGCAAATTAAACATGAGGCGTATACACACCATTATTTTGAGGAATATTAAACACTGTTGGTCGAAAATTGTAGATGCCTTGAAGTAATTCCGGATAAGTGCTTATATTGGCACCGTGTTGCTGCAGGGCATACTGTGGCTTCAATTGTCTAAAATAACAATTTATAACAGAAAATTCTTATTAAAAACTTATTTACTTTTATTGTTGTTTAAATGTCAATACAACTCATTATTATGATGAATCATTTTTATTTATTTATTTTTTATGTTTTACTTACATGTTATCCGAATTGGTTTGCTCGATAGCATGAACTAGTTGACGGGTTAAGTTTTCGTCCCTTACAGATAACAAGTTTTTCGATTCACTAGCAACTAGCGTATGGAATAAAAGCGTTCTATTAAGTGATGCAGCATGGCCCAAAGATTCGGCAACAGGCAATTCGCTAAGTACTATAACAATTTATAATAATAGATAATTTATAACGAATTAATAATTCAATGTATTAACACTTACAGTCGGACAGACTGGTTAATCCAGCTAAGGTCGTTACCGGAACACTGGGTATATCGCGTTCGCTCATGATAGTTGCGTTCAAAATGTAAGGAAAACGCTTATATTTGATAGATAGTTATGCTGTTTTAAAAAAAGGTTTCAAAAAATTTTCTCTTTTCAATGAATAGCATTAACGAGAACCAGTAAATATTTTGCTTTGCTTTTTACACGATATACATCTTATTTAGATCAGATCAACATTAAACCCCTGTATTTGTGCATTTTAATGTCTGTATTACGGATAAATTGTATTGTCCGCCGCGTGTCACCACCAAGATAACACAATCCTTTAAAATAGAACTATTGTGTAAAAAAAAAGAAAAAAAAAAAAAACTTAGGAAAAACAATGAAATTTTCAATTATTTATAAGGATAACTTTGCGTATTTGCAAACTGTTTGCCTCGACCGACACAAAATTTCGAAGTTATGACAGCTTTGCATAAAGGTGGAATCATTGTGATTTGATCGCACCTTTGATTTCTTGAGTGCCATATTATTGTTAACTGCTGGTGCGATTAATTTTTGCTTTCGTTTCTCTTCTCTCTTATTTAAAATTGCATTTGTTTTACTGCAGGAACATAATTCCGCCACAATTTCAATATCATTTTATTATTTCTTTTCTTATAAAGCACTCAATACATGAAAAATATTTTGACTTGAGACTAAATACAAATGGCGACTGTGAGAACACAAATACAAACCAAATTAAGTACAATGCTGCCAACATTAACGTATCAATGCAGTCATGTCAAATTTTTCTATGTCTCACTATGGATTTTAAAAATCCCTGCTACGCATATATCGCAAAAGTTGTAAGCATTGATTTGGTTCTTGACTTTAATAAATGCATTAAAAAGAAAAATGTACAAAAATTTTCGAAAGACGAAGTAAGGTAAAAGAAAAATTGTCGTTTTTTTTCTTATTACACGACTAACAACTAAAGGACTCTTCTTATTTCTTCTTATAATCTTTTTTTGTTTTTCCTGATTATGCATCGATACAACGTTTGACCACGATTACCAAAGAGAGGAAGATTACGTTTGAAAAAATTTCAAAATTGAAGAAGGAACGGGTTGCTCTTCTAAAAATGTCTTAGAAAATCAAATGAAAGAGAAAATTGAATTGCAAAAAACGTCTAACCCCAAGGACATTCTGAACTTACCTGTACAACATAATATTAATAAAATATTTCAATTCATTTTGAAAGTTTGTACAAACTTTTGCGCAATAGTACCAAATGCTGCGTGCTGGATGCTTTCTACAGGCACTATAGGTTGAACATTTTTTCCAGTGATTTGGATTTAACAAATCCAACAGTAGTACCTTTTTCGAGTGAATCTTAAGCCGATTTAAAACTTTGATTTTGCTTGCAGAAAAACTCCAAAACCAGGCGTATTGCAACAAAGTTATTCGATTTGGAGAATTTATTTATTTATTTTTTTTTTTTGAAAAAGTTTTTTTTTCGATTAGTTACAAATTTGGAGAGAATTATTTAATTTTTTGATATAGAAAATTATGAAAATTAGTTGTGTTCGATATTAAATATTATTTAAAAACAAAACCGATAAACGGAAGAGATCTCAAGATTTTTGCTGCTGTAATTTTTGTTGTGCATGACTTTCCATATCAATGAAACGGCGTAAACGTGTCCCGTTAAAGGGCTCTTCACTTCCGGGTGGATACTTTCTCATCTGCAATTTTTTTATATAGACATGTATATATGTAAGTATTAGTATTATAGGTTGGAAGAGAGAAAATACTGTACATAATATATGCGTTTCCGATTACATGGACAATAAAATCCTACACCATTGTTACCTTTTATTGCGCCAATTTCCTTTTTTCTTTTTTTTTTTTTTTGGATTTGTTAAGTTAGTATTAACGCATTCAAATCCGGCTATTTTGTAGTACAGAGAATCATATAAAAAAACTTTAAATTATTTTTTATTATTTAAACTTGTAAATCCGAGATTTCATGAGGAATAGGAAATATCATGAGGATAGGAAATAAAATTTTATCCATAAAGATATCATAGTAAATGATTTATATAATCTTCATGATTTTTTCATATATTACTGTACCCGAAGTCACTTGTGGTGGCATATTTATTAAATTTGTGGGAATGTACACAACATTCTGAATAACTTGAGACAGACCCACTTTTTGTTGTAAGGATCGATTCAAAATCTATTTCTAACACGGTTTAAGTTTATCTCTCCGCTTGTCCTTGTGCCTTCCTCTTTTTCAAAATATTGTGATGAAATTTGGCATATTTTAGTCCGCAGTAGTAGTAGTTTATGTAACGCACGAATCCCTAAGAATCCTCCCTCTCTCTGAATTTTGAACTACTGACTTAATTGTCTACAAGGCCGCTTGAAGAGGATCGGAGGTTGTAGAGGCAGAAATACATATCATTGCTGAGCTAGCTACTTTGGTAGATGTAAGAAAGAGGGGTTTAAATTTTCGACCCACGGCCACTCCACACACTGTTGCCTCTAAAAGAAATACGCGTTCTTCAGCCTTATAAAAACAAACAGACGGACGAACCTACGACCTATTTACTGAACGGGCAGATCATAAGCCTTAGGCTATTCTGTACCCTAGCCTACCTATGGTCTCCATCGTCATGTAATTTGCAATGGGAGACCCCTAATTTGGATCCGATGACCTCTATTGAATGTCGCTTATCGTCGGTAAGAAATATGGAAAATCTAGATGAAATGAGATTACTTTCCAAAGCTGTTCCCATGTAATCATTCTTAGGTTTTCATGTGATAGCAAGAACTAAGTTTTAGTATTATATCGCGAAGAGCATTCCAGAATTTAAAACAAAAACGTTCTGTGCATAATTTGGATCATATTGGTCTTTTTAAGCGACCTTCTTTAATATAAGAGCTTCGATGAAAAATATGCGTCTGTACTGTAAGAATTTCAGTTTCTCCATTTATTATGAAAAAATTGGTGAAGGAGGGCATTTAATGGCCAACTTGACTATACTCTTGTCTTTAGCTTGTTTTATTTAAGACTCTCGTTGGGAAGTTTTAGTAACTAAGGGAAATCTGTATGAAAATTCCAATTGTATATAGAATTAAATTTCAATACTCATCAATAAAATCGGGCATATTAACTTTATCCTATCGTTTATAATGCTACGAGATGTGAAAGAGCGCGCCTGTTGGGGCATTGGAACAATTTAGCAAACTTCAGTTCTGTGGTCTGCTGCCTGTCAGTGAAGTGACTACAATTGCTTTCATTTTTACATTGACTTAGATCTTTTAGTGTGCTCTCTCCCTCTCTCTCTCTCTCTCTCTCTCTCTCTCTCTCTCTCTCTGTCTCTCTCTCTCTTATCTATATTAATGAGATTTTTAAACTATATATAGTATAAGCAGCTCGATCAAAAACTAGAGAGAAATTTTTGATCTCTTCAAAAAATTTGCATTATACTTGCAAAGTAGTTATGAATATGCAGTTTTGGCAAGTGAGTTTCCATTTTGGGAACTGCTAATAGAATCCTTGTTTTGTTATCGATTTGTGGTCAATGGATTTCCCTTTTTATATTTATTTGGTAGAAATTGTGGTGTTTTGGCGGCCAAACGCTAATGGCATGCGACAAATTTAATTGCTACGGGTAATCCGCAGGAGCTTTCTGTTCTCTAGCATCCTTCCTAACGATGATTGTTTTCTAAATAGCATTATAGTAGGCTACGGCTATCAATAAGTACCCTACTCCACTTCGCAGTTATTCATATGAGAACATTTTAAAATAAAGCGTTACATGGAAAGTGGCCAAAAAAGTATTCTCATCCGAACCAGTTTCACTGGCGTTTGTCTTTGAGCCAAAATAAGTCGGTGTACCAAATTTTATCCAAATAGCTGAAAAGTTTCGACCTATAGGTTAAACTCAAAACTATATGTATAGACATCAAGCGGACAGATAGACAGACAGGCTTAGATCGATTAAGAAAGGTAGATTTGTCTCAAGTGCTGCTGGGTGTTGTATACATCCGCAAAGACTTAGTATACCCTTTTGTCATAAGTGGCGTACAGTGTAAAATCCTGAATCTCTTCTACAAGTTTATCAGTGATGAACTTGCGAAGAACCTCGCGCTTTTTTCAAAGTCTTTCTTGATCTCTCAAACACTTGTAAGCATTACTTCGGTTTTCTTCAAAGCTTTGTAGAATCCACTGAAACTTGTCTTGCTCATTCTCTCGCCTGATGGAAACTAATCATTACACCTGTCTAAAAGCTTCGGTTCCCCTTGCCGACAATGCTACTAACATATACACAGAAACTCAAGTCCTGAACTCCGCACTCGTGTGCGCGCAATCTGAAAATTCTCATTGATTTTTGATCAAACTATCTTTTAGTGCTTCTACAAACATTTACACAGATTAGATGTCTTCAAGTTTATATGGCGCATACATTATTAATTGCTAATGAATAATAAGCACGATTCTAAAGATTACATGTTTTTAAAAACAGTTACTTTTGAATATGAAAACAAATGAAAATACAATTATATGAAATCAGCAATGAATGTCAAATCGAAAAGCATTTGTATTACTGCACATGACACTATTTAAATAATAATATAAAATGTATATATATTTATATATAAAAATGATAATATAAAATTTATATATATATATATATATTTTAAATATTGATTAAAGTTATTCAAACGCTTTTAGTATTTCGCTAATAAGCATCTCGTGTCCAAAGATAAATAATTTTGAAATTTTTCTTAATCCTTTGCTAAGAAATGATCTGCTTCTTCAGGACATGCGCAAACACAAATTGCGTGTATATTAGGTGTTTATAGGCTGTAAGAAACTTAAGAAACTTTATCACACAAGTCACAGTAGGATTAGGGAATTCCTGAAGTATACATTTTCATCTCTCTAAACATCTGTTATTCGAACTCTCAAAGTTCGAAAAACAATTGAAATGAAAATTGAAAATTGGTTATTGACGATTTTAAGAACTTTGAAAATGACGTCCAAGCGTCCATAAAAAATTGCTGAACAACTGAGTAGAAATGAACATTAGAAAATAATGCTGTCATAAATCTGGAGCCTAGAACAGACATGAGACTAAAAGATTTGGAACAAAGATTCCCTTAATCGTTGTATTTACATGTTCAACAATTACAATAAGCGTTTTACAATTGCTTAGCATTCTCTTACAAAAACTATTACTCGTCGCGCAAGGAATGACGACTTCGTCAGAAGGAATATGAGTTGAAACCTGAAGACCGAATTCGAAAGTTTCAAAAATTCGAAATCGTTTGACTTTTGAGATATTTTTGTAAAATAAGTTCACTACAGTCACAGCACCACGAATTGTCCCATATTAGCAAGTAAAGAAACATTATAGTGAGTCACGACCCAGTACCATTAAATATCCTAGATAGCCTCACTTAACACAGTTATTCATATGACGAGCTTTCAAAATTGATTGATCTGAAGCATTTTCGATAGCGTTCTGCTTTGAGCCAAAATATCTCGGTGTATCAAATCTCCTCAAGATGTCGCACAAATTGCGACTAACAGGTTAAACAAGGAAATGAATGGAAAGAGTTCAGATGGACAGGTAGAGAGACGGATAAGGGTAGATCGATAAAGAAAGTGATTCTAAATCGATCGGCATAATAAAAAGGAAATCTATCTCAAGTCTTTCTGGGTGTTGCATACGTCCGCACAAACAATTGAATCAAAAATAAGTAATGGAATAACGTACATACACAAAAATACATGGATAGATCTCAGACGGGTAGACGGACAAGCTTAGATTGATTAAGAAAGTGATTCTGAATGGATCAATATAACAAAACTAGGGCCAGTCTCAAGCCCTTCTTGATGCTGTATACATCCGCACACAGTTGACCTGCTCTTGTAGCACAAGCAGGTTATAAAAATGCTGTGAGCCCAATTTTAATGCACTGAATCACAGAGCATGTCAGTTTAAGGGGTATATTTATACTTTTTAAAACGACTTGCGATAAGCTCTTTTGCTTTATATGAAAAGACTCGGAATCACTTTCCAAATTAATCCCAGTCTGTCCTTCTGGTCTATACCTATTTATTTCTATGTTCAATTAACAGATCGTAAATTTTCGAAATGTTTTGAAGAAAGCCCTCAAATACTAATAAGCTTCTTGCCATGTAAGACATCTGGTATGGCCAGCTTTGCGTAGCTAGAATATCTTAACTTCTTATTAAGAGCGTAGGGCCTTTTTTTAGGCTGCGTAAATTTTTATGAACCTGTACTGTTTCGATGCTGCTTGAGCATTAATTGAAAAAAAAATTCCTCAAACCATCTTAAACAAATTTAAATTTATATAGCACATCAAATCGAAGCTTTCGTTTTGAACCATCTAAAGTAATTATTGCTGCCTGCCCTGATTTCCCTGATTAAGCAGTTAACTGCATATGACGAGTATAGTCGTCATGGAAAAATTACGAAATTTTTGCGTTATGGCGAGTATGTACGTTATGATCTGTCCATCGATCCTTGTTGGATTTCCTAATAAAATTTTATCATTATGAATGAGCACTTGCGGCGATAACGTGCTTTTGTCAAGACGTTTGATCACAATGCAATTTCGTATAACATATGCTCTGTGCCTATGACGAGTATACTCGGGGGGCAATTTAAATGCAACAATTAACCTCCTAATTATTACATGCAACCAAATTCGTATTCAATAATTTTATGATGACAAATATACCTTAGGGTCTCAAGACAAGACAAAACTCTGATAACTCATGGCGCTACGATGCTTGAATTAGAGAAAGGTTTCTTTGTAAATATTCATCAATTTATCAATCATTACTCTTTATGATATTACAACTAAAATCTAGTCAGGTTCATATACCCTGCATTTTATATATGTACTTGTACCCTTACAATCTCGAAAATCTCTTTAGAAAAGTTGTTAGATAATTCGCTGAGATATTAAGTAAGTGAATGAAACGTAAAGTTTATCAATTGTTTTTAATATCTTTGAACGTTATATGCTTACCAATGAAGTGAAAACGAAATTTAAATACTTATCTAACAATATACGATGGTATGTACATACAGTTGGAATGCAGTTTTATACCAATCACCGAACCGAATGCAGGTATTCTAAGTTTCTTATATCGTTTGTAATAAATGCAAATATGCTGCATAAGAGTGGCTATGTAATCGTTTAAACCATGTCCTTCCGTCCATCCGTCTGTTGGATTGAAACTTGTGAACACTTAATTTGAAATAGAAACCTGACATTTGACATAGATATATATACTTATATGCATGGCATAGATTGGGAAAATGGGTGTGGCGTCCTCATAAGCTTGCTGAAACTTGATAAGAAATTGAATACAACTTTATGAGCGAACAAGTAATCAAGGTCGCGCTACGGATACGCCCCCATTTGGAAAAGTGACAAAAGCTTTATAACTTTTCCTGCATTTGCTTAAGGCGATTGGTGTTCGAGATTCGCCCTAAAGCGAACACAAGTTTATCTTACTTGTTATATATAGTTTTGTAAATATATTAAATTTATTGTTTAAACAAATGTTAGCAAAGCTTTTTTCATATATATATATATATATATATATATATAAATACATGAATGTATATATATACATATATATATATATGTTTTATATAGGTACGCGTATAAAAATGTATTCAATAAAATTATTTATTTCTTTTTTTTTTTGTTTTAATATTTCATTTCTGTGTGAACGTTAAATATTATATTGAGGTAAATTAAAGGCTAAAATTTGCGACTAATTTAATTTGGTTGAATATTTATTTGGTGCGTAGTGTACTTGTGTCATCTGAAGTGAACCGTTTCTGTAAGTTATTAATTAGTAATAGTTTAGTATTAATATGCAATAATAATAACAATAATAATAATAATAATTTTGGTGCCGTATAAGCAAATAAATTCAATGAAATTTTTTTTTTTGGCAACATTTCCAAGCGACATCTTACCATAATTCTGTATTTCTCTTTGCAGGCATAATTTGATTCATCGATGTCGCCGTAACAATCGGATTTGTAATCTTCCGGCAATGGTCGACCTTCATATTCGCAAAGTTTGTGTAAGGGACGAGATCTATACGAATAAAAGGAAAAATTCCAATTAGAGCTTAAAACAAACTAATTTTATTTGTTAGATTATTTTTTTTTTTTTATATAAATTTACCGAACAATCAATTTATTCATGGCCGATGGTTTTTGCATTGGACAATAGAAGACATCAGGGGTCTTTTTGTCAAATACTATTGATTTACGCATTAGATCCTTTTCTTTCACATTCAATTTGTCGCCAAACTTTGCATTGGCTACAGTCAGAAAGGCAAACAATAGGCAGAATAGTAACACAGACGTTTGTCCCATATTCACAGATATCTAAAATAAAAATGCTAAACAATTTCTTTCTTTTTTTCTATAAACATTAACTTTAAAAAAGTTATAGTCGAGTCAGGTCGACTATTAGATACCCAACACCACTTCACCTAAGCAAACTGCTCGTAGTTATGTCTCTTGTTCATAGAATATCGTGTTGTCATGCAAAGTCTTAACGTTGGAGACCGTTATATGTAGAAGTTACCGAAAAATATATCTATATGGTCCAGACTTGTCGCAGTGAATTTTGATGGAAAAATCACTATTTTGTGCAGTTTTCTTTTTTGTAAAATATCAAATATTAGTTCTTGGTGCCATATAAATCTTTATGTTTCGTGTGAAAATTTATAGGAGAAATTGCCAAAAAAGTTTTCCATTCGAACAAAGCTGGTCGGAATGCCGGAGAATGTTAGTTTGCGAACTTTATCGAAATATCTCGAAAATTCTAAGGTAAATATATTCCTTGTGTTGAACATGAAATTACGTGGGCAGATATAAGACAGACAGGCAGACAAACAGACAGACAGACTTATATAGATTCGATTAGTTTAAGATGTGTCAAGTCGTTTTGCATGTTGCATATATACGCACAACCTTACAAGTGTTGTAAGGTATGATGAATTAATTTTATTTTAACAGATTTTTTTCAATTTCAAAACAATGTAAAATCAAAAATTTCGTATTTATAAAAATTAGAGGAGAAATCTTTTGTGAAAGGTACTGAAACGAGTTGAAATGTGTATTCACAAAGGAAAGTTTGTATCTTAAGTCTTTTGTTTTGTTTGTACTCTATGCACTTAATTATTATTTAAATAATTGCACTTGTATGTAAGTATGCGCGTATATATTTAATTAACTTTTTGATCACTAAACATAAATAGATAGACATCTGCAATCGTAAGCGCTCATATAGTTAAGGTCACTTGAAATTCATGAAATATTCTCGTAGGTGGTTAGCCAATGACTAATTCTCCTCTGGATTTCTCTCTCATTCATGTGAGTTAAAAGAAAAATACTTTTACTAAAGAAGAAGAAATTGTAATTTACTTGTGCATTTGCACATACACACACACACACACACGCACGCACGCACACATATGCTCGCTAACACATACACATGCACATATTCCCATAAACAGTTATGTTATTTTTCATTTTCTGATCTCTACCTTAACACACAATTGCGATCTAAACAATTGATAAAAATTTTATTTTATTTTACTTTCTTTTTTCAACTGTTGTTAGGCGATAAAAAGCCAAGTACTTTATTATACGTTGCCAACAAAACAATAACTGAAGTAATCACTACGCTAGAATGTGTGCGCTTTTAATATATTGCAAGAAAACAAAAATCTGAAAGTTAATCTTAACATTAACATTAGTTAATATTTGCAAAATATATATGTGCATTAATATGTAATTGTTGCCAGATTATGCGATTTATTGTTTGATTTGTACACTTGAAAAAAATATGAGTTTAGTTGATAGCACCAACACCAACAAAATTAGGAGAGCTACGAATATTCCCCATAGCCCATAGTTTACATAATCATTTTTAAGTATCGTAACGTATACAGTGCATTAGTGTTCAACATTACTACTCTTCGACCTAAGCGAGAAAAAGAAGACTAACCATATTTGACTTTTTGGTTTGCGTTCAGAACATAACTCATTCCGAGCTCCGCAATATTATATTATTATGTTCTTTTCAGCCTATGGAATAATCAGTACTGTGGCGTAAAACTTGAAGCTAGTTTTATACATTCCTTTGAAAAACCTATGGCCACTCGTTTGTAGTCCTCATATCAGAATTTAAGTATCCGAAAGAATTATGGCTGAACAGTTTGAATCTCATCAAAAAAAAGTGCTATGTAACTTGGAACAGCCATTGATATTTTTCATTTCAAGGGAATATTAATGTGTTCGACAACCTTTAACTTGGGCTTTGCCGCCTTTCCGTTAAGAAATCTAGTTCGTAGAACGTTTCTAGAAATTTGTTTCCGCAGAACATTACTTCAAACTGCCGCTTGTTTCGAACGCCGCAGAGCAGTTTGCATGATAAGATTTTCAGCCACCAAAAAACGCTTTTTTTAGGAGATGTCCTTCCCTCTCTGCACGTGCAACACGACATCGATCGGAAAGAAGTAAAGAAAGCGAACGAGATTGGTGAAGTGGCCGCAGCACGATGAGTGTATGCGCGACTGACTACTAATTGTAGCTAGCACAAGTATCCTCTGCCCCGCGAAGACCAACTTTCTCATTGAATGATAGGTTTCAAGACGTCTGCAAACTGAAAACACATTTGCAAATCTTAATGTATTTACGTTTTCATTATTGACAAATCTACATACATTCTTTTCAATAGCTTGTGCGAATACATACATTGTTGCTTTATATGCATACAAGCACAGGTATTTGTGCTTTATAATCTTGTTCTAACATATTTAATTTTTAATTTTTTTTTCCTTTTTATTTTATATATAATTAAATGTCTTAATTGGCTTTGTTGCTTTATTTTTCTTTTCCTTTTTTCAAATTAATTTATTTAGTAATCAAAATTTTACAAATAGCCAGACAATGTTTATCTTATTCCATTTATAAGTTGCATTAAAATTTGAATCACTTCAGAAATTGTATTTAATTTTGCTAATCGTTGTTAACATTGTGTTAAGATAATTTCTTTACCTTAAGTAAAATTTTTCAATGCGTATTTTTGTGAGAGTCTCTTTGCTTATATATATTGTAAAAATGGAATCTAATATTTTATCTCCAAGTGATATCTAGACTAAGTATTTCAATCGGTCTAAAATGGTCTGTGGACTATAAAGGCTGAACAAAAAGTGTTTATGGGGAGTTGTCCGAACGTTTTCCCCGGGAAAAACGAACCTGCGTTTTTAAGGTTCAGTTGTGTTTGCACGTCATCAGGTGGCAGCTGGCGCAAAAGTTGCTAGTCTGAAATTGAAACTCGTAGTAGTATAGATAGTCTCAAATACTGACATCACTTAACAGATTGTCGAAAATGTCATCTCGTTCTCACGTCAGGACCATCTAAAATCGATTGAGAATCACCAACTCTCCTCTTTCTGTCCATCAGCAACTTGGACATCATTTGTACGATTATTTTTGATTTGATGCAAGCTCCCACACAAACAGAAAAAAAGAGCCATTCAAAAAAACAGTTGTTTTGTCTTTCCTATGCTATGGTGGCTAAAACACGCATTTCCTACTGAAGCTACGTGTATGCGTACGCCTTAAAAGAAGTTTAGGGTAAATTTCATTTATTTAAATATATACGTCAGGTAAAATAGGATATCAGATAAGCAAGGGTTAGGTAATACTCCAATATATACTGTTTACATCTTACAGCAACAGCGACAAACGCATATGGTCTTATTTTTAAAATGTAAACAATAGTACGTTCATAGCAAATGTAAGCAAAAATTCGAATTTGCAACAACAACTACTTACGTTACTAGCGCACAACTTCTTCTTTGAAATTCGAGATTGATTTTGGACACAAGACGGGAGGGATTCTAGACATAAACCAAGAAGAAATTGAATGATGAAATGAAACGGAACAAATAGAACCTTTGAGCTTATCAAACCAGCTCTACCAGTAGAGAGGTCTGCAAAAGGCTTGGAGACTTTTTGATGACGGCATAATGGAGAGGAACAAATTTAAAAATAACCCTCCTCGACAACGATTATTGTACTTGCTGACATTAAGTAGGCGGGTAATCACGTAACTGAAAATTAACTTTCATTTTCGCTTTCAAGTGTTTAGGAAAAACAGCTGGAAACCTAAGCGAAAGTAAAATTTGTCATACGTGGTTCTTCAGCTGTTTCTTGTCGAATCACTTTTTCAATAATTTCTCTTTAAAAACGTTTGGCGTTGAATCAAACTTTATGTTTGTTGAGATTTTTTATGTGCAAAACTTCTCACGCACCTTTAGCA
This sequence comes from Glossina morsitans morsitans, assembly GCA_001077435.1. NCBI lineage: Eukaryota > Metazoa > Arthropoda > Insecta > Diptera > Glossinidae > Glossina > Glossina morsitans. The sequence goes on from CCAG010023387.1 coordinate 68,477, forward strand.
AGACAAGCTTAGAACTGTTCAAAGAACTGTTTCATTTATATTAAGTTTAGAGAAATTTGGATAAAAATACCTTCACACTTCGGTTTGAAAGATATTTGTATTTCGAAGGGATTTTGCTTTGAATCTTCGAATCTGTGCTTGAGTATTTCAATTTGAAATCTACACGGGCTTTATTAAATTGTTAAGTTTTCTTAAGTCCATCATCATTCATACATTGGCTGAAGGATTTTAAAATAAAAAACTAACGATGCCCATTGAAGAGGACAGCAAGTAGTTGAACAAAATCCATTGATTAAAACCATTTCTTCACTTTTAATTGAAATTTGTTTAATTTTTAAGTTTCGCATCCACTATTTCACTATTTTTTCATTTCACATATCGAGGATTTTTTAGAAATTGGGTTGTTGTCCAATACACTCTTCACTTGCATATGTGAAATTTGGAAGTAAAAGAATTGAATTTCAGAGTTGCCTGACGGCAGCACTCTTGATAGATTGATAACCCTTGTCTTATGAAATGTCAACAAAGTATCAAATAAGTGCAGATTGGCAATCACACATCTTAGAGTGAATTATTTTTCGCCATAAAGAGTTTCAGCTGAATTGTTAAAAAAAAAAAATAGAAAAAAATCAAAGGAAATATATCTTTACAATTTAAAACGGTCTAACCATTTTCCAGGTGAATATATAATTGAAATCGCATTAATCCGCTGCCGTTTTAACAAAAAAAAATTTAAAAAAACGGAAAAGTATTTCTGGCATTGACAATATTCTCGAACTTTTTTTTAATACCATTGCATGAACGGATTAGATTTACGTAGGTATATAATATGTATCGCGTAAAAAGTCGTCGTTCAATTCGGGTCATATTTTCTTTCCATTGTTCAAGTGTTACAATACTTACGACCATTCGAAAAGAAAAAAAAAAAATGAAGGAAAAAGAAGTTGGAAGATTACCCAAAACGAATATGTCTTAAGCCCATATAATAAGCTAGGATTTGGTTATTCCTTACTAGCTCTTGTGTTTCGTATGTGTTCAACCGAATTTTTCTTTTTTCAGACAAATAATTTCGTATGTACGCATATGACAATACGTAAGCAAAAAGAAAAAAAATTGATTTGGTAATTTTCTGAAAACGCACACACAGGCGTACGCGCACAGTAAGGAGTAAGACAACTTGCGAAGACACAATGAAAGGGATTCCGAAAAAGACAAAAAAAAACCATTACACTTCTTTAGTTGAAGGGTGCAGCACCTTCTCGCGAAATTAGAAATTTTGCAATTTCATTACTTTTGAACAATACACAGGTATCTCTAAGTTTAATTTACCGTTTATCGCGAAAAACTGTTTTTTATTTTCAGCATTACTCTTGATTAGAGAAATACCCGTTCGAAGTTTGCGAAAGGCCTTTTGGCTTTAAAGATTGTCCTAATCAAAAGAATTGGCAGAATGCAAAATAATCCTTCCGCTTATATTATTCGTAATGCTTGCAATGTTTGTCTGTTGGAATTATATGCTTCGCCTATATAAAAAGAAAGAGAACAAGCAAATGTTGTTTATAAGCACTGACCTATGAAAATGAGTAGAATGAATGCCTTTACAACAAAAAACAATTGTTGAACGATTGTGCTTAAGTACGAAAGGTCTAACTATGTTAGCCTATAATTAATGTATGTTTATAGATGTTGTCGTACTGTTTGTGGTGTTTGTATTCGTATAGAAATGTGCTTTAGCGTATCCAATAAGTTTCTTAACCTCCTCGATCAATAGATGAAAGTGTTTTAGGGTAAATTCGCTGGGAAGCTTTCTGTGTGAACGCTCTATCAAAAACTTGAAAACATGGTTAACAAATCGGGACCTTGAAGTGGTTCTCTCTCATTTATGATATGATTAACCCTAAATGAAATAATGATTTCGGAAAAACTGAAAGTCGAATTTGTTAAACATCTCGCTAATTTTGGTCCGTTCATTTTGCTCGCTTAAATGACGCTTGAAGTAGCTTAGTCTCATTTACTGCATGTCGTGATTGATAGAAACTGACTTTGACCGACGAAATAGTTATTACACGTGATTGTTGAGTTTGAAAAACGAATTGTTGAAGTTGATGTCGGTCATTTACTGTAACCTTTGGAGCATTGTCAGCTACAAGTTTATTCATTATTTGAGTGGTAAAAAGGGTTTTGAGAGGGGATTTATATAAAAAAATCTGCTTTATTTGAGTATTACTCGCGCCACGTGCCATCAAATTCATCGTTGTGCAGGAGCATCCAACAGAATTTTTTCTGAAAAACTCTAATTATCATTTTCTGTTTGTAAATCGATTTAGACAATAATGCTTACCTTAGGAGAGTAACTTCTATGACTTCTGTAAACCAGCATGAAGATAGAATTTCAAAGAGCGCCTATCTATATATGAAACTTGGCAATGAGATTATACTTTATCAGTTCGGACTATGAGTAATGATTACGAAGCCGAGTATCCTTAGACGATCTTCAAAGAATTCAGGCATGAACTGGGGGTTTTAGGATGCAAAATGTTAATTCGTAGCCTTAAGTAATACGATTATGATAAAAATAAAAGTAAAAGAATAGAATGCTTTGGGCACAAACGAAAATCAGGAAAGCACATAGCAATGTGCTAGCCAAACCTACTGAAAGATATTGCGTTCAGCGACAATTCCAGATTTCCTGAAAGTGAGTAAGATTCTACCATCAAAACCCCATTTCCTTTTAGGCTTGAAGCCTAATTGCCTGAAAATGGATGTAACTAAAATTGTCAATTATTTACTTTACCATCATATATTTTAAATATATCAAAACAAACGAATTATCTATACATAGTTTGCTTGCTTCCCATACAATTTCAATAATCTTGTATCGTAGTTTCCATCGTGGGAAACCCTGCAATATAACAATTCAAATAGTTTATAAACATTCCTTAAATGTCTTCGCATTTAATCACAATATTTTTTTTCTTTGAAAACTCGTCAAAATTTATTTTTACATATTTTTGATTTTTTCAGTATTCGGCGAGCAAACGTTAGAAAGTTCTTACAACGTATTTTGGACAATTTGTGGTCGTGAAACGTTTAAAAAACAAAGGCGTTTTCATATTCATTGTGATATTAAAACAACGTAAAGCAATCGAATACGATTTATATAGCAACCTTACGAATACAAGACATTGATATCAAGTTACTTGAGAATCCTTAAAATGAACAACTTGAATAGCAGCATTGACGAGGTTGTAGAGTGTCCCTTGTGCATGGAGCCGCTCGAAGTTGACGATTTGAACTTCTTTCCTTGCACTTGCGGTTACCAGGTATATGAATTTACGTAAATTTTAAAATTTTTCGTTCATCTCTGCATACGCGTGCAAACATTTATATAGATTTGCAGATTCTGCTGGCATAGAATACGAACTGATGAAAATGAGCTTTGCCCTGCGTGTCGAAAGGAGTATCCTGAAAATCCAGCCGACTTTAAACCATTAACACAGGAGGAGGTAAATCGCTTAATGGATTTCTTTTTTTTTTCTAGTCTATATAGATATTATATACAAACTGATTTTATTTTTTTACTGTCGGCTGGTACGTTAATTCACATATAATATACGCAACGGGACCTTAGGCATTCCGTAATATATCGAAATTAATAAGTGCGAAAAATGCAATCGTTAAAGCTGTGGTTATTTGTTTTGAACGCGCGTATAGCCGACTTAATTTTCGAGAAAAGCCGAAATTTCTGAAACATGGTCACTAATGATATATAAATTGTAGATTTTAAAATTGGGTTGTGGGTGTAAAAATTGATCCCTGATCGGCATATGGAAACTTCGGCTTTTATATTTTATTTAAGTGATGGGTACAAAAGGTTCGCAAACAAGTCAATTAAAAAATTAAAGTTATTTCTACCCTTCCATTTTAGATGATAGCTTTTAAATCTCAGAAAAGGCAACGCGATCAACAGCGAAAGCAGAAAATTACGGAAAATCGGAAACATTTAGCTAATGTTCGTGTTGTTCAGAAGAATTTGGTGTTTGTGGTTGGTTTACCACCACGGCTCGCTGATGCTGATGTAAGTATATAAAATCTTAACGTAGAATACGTTAAATCAAGCCGCGTTAGAAGAATTAGAAACTATGTTTAGTTCGAATCTCTTTAATTTCGTTTAACATAATACCGTGTAAACTTATAGCTAAAAAATTATTTTCTTTCTCCCAATTGAAACGTTATCGTGACAGATTCTTAAAAAACACGAGTATTTTGGAAAATATGGAAAAATTCATAAGGTAGTAATTAACCCCAGTACAACGTACGCGGGAATTCAGGTAAGTCATCAGTCAAAGTTGTCAATTAGCAATTATAGTATCTTAAGTCAATATTTAAACTTTGAATTGCGAGTTTTCAAAATACGTTTTAATCGCTGATATAGAGGAACGAAATGTTGCTTTGAGAATTCTTATCCAATTGCATCCATTTATTATTCAGATAAAATTTTGAAGGGAAGTACAAGAATTACAAGCTGAGAATTTCTAATAAATACCAACCATAAATCACACGCATTTTTGAGATCTGTTGGAAGTGAAAATGCATGCGTATAGAATAGTCCGTTGGTCTGTCACCCATTAGCACTAGATATGTGTGCTAAATTGCTTAAACCAAAAATAAGTTAGCATTAAATTTACAAAAAAAAAGTTTATTATTAAATGGCGATTGCCTTACATCTCGGCTGAATCGTTCTCGCAAGGCTTTGAGCGCAAAACTAAGAAATTAAATTCAATTATTACTAAGGAATTCAATTGGGAATTATAAGAAATTCTTTTAATTAAACAGTGTGGAATTGTGCTTATCAACGTCCATTTTTGGACGCATATATCTCCCAATATTCCGAAAGTATGGTGAATCATTAATGATAAAGAAACATAGATAAATTCATTGCCTATGATGATTAGCCTTGAAAAAGATTAAATGGACAAAGTAGCTTTCTTTAAATGACGACACCGTAAATGGATTAACAACTCAGTCTTTAGATTGGCTAAATTTGACTGCTAATCATGAAATCTAATTTGATTTCATAATTTTTATTAATTTAAGGGCCCCTCTGCTTCGGCCTACGTAACTTATGTACATAATACGGACGCGTTGCGTGCAATACAAAGTGTAAATAATATAACGATTGATGGGCGACTTATAAAAACTAGTCTGGGAACTACAAAATATTGCAGTCACTTCATGAAAAATCAACAATGCCCCAAAAGTGATTGCATGTATTTGCATGAATTGGGCGATCCCGAAGCAAGTTTCACTAAAGAGGTTTGTTTGCTTTTTAATAAGTCTGGTGTTCGAAAACATATTAAGAGTTTTGGTAAACCTTATATATATAGGAAATGCATCAAGGAAAGCATCAGGAGTATGAAAAACGCCTTCACGAGGTTTTGATTGCCTCTTCTACTTCTAATTCCAATGGCCATAACTCGGCCGGTACAAATCTTAAAAATTTGGAAAACGGAAGATTAAATAATGCGCCCAGTTTAACAACATCTTCTTCGTGTCTAGTAACAACATCAATGGCAGGTCCCTCATTTACTAATGCATCAACAGTGGCATCGGTTGTCGCTACGGTACATCAAAAAGATGCTTGGCCTAGTTTGTCAGTTTCACCAGTTACGACGAGAGAATCTTCGTTAAATCTGGGAGTAAGTAGTAATAATAATGGAAAAAATAAGAAAGATCGCAGCAAACCAGAGAAATCGAAGAACGATAAAATTGTTAAAATAAAACATAAAAGTAGCAACGGCAACAACTCTGCTAACGTGAATGGAAATTCAACGGGGAAGGATACGGATACAAGTATGTCCTCATCATCTGCTTCTCATGGAGAGGATAGCTATTCTCCATCTGATGGCAAATCCAAATCTGATAAGAATAAAGATAAACACCATAATACTACATCAAATCGTCAGATACTCCGTAAAGAAGACTCTTTATGTTATTCGAACGAAAATGACGCGAAGGCTCACGATTATACGAAGTATGGAATGGGTCATAACTCCGTCAATAAACAGCACAAACAGAACGCTAGTAAAAATGACGATCAGCGTTCGCTTAGCTCAAGCAGTGGCAGTAGCAGTAGCAGCAGCAGCAATGAAAGTTCAATATCAGCTAATGAGAGTATCAGCGGAAAAAGTTCCCCGGGTGATTTTATAGAAAATAATTCTCACAATAGGCAAACATGTTCAACAGAAAAAGATGGAAAAATTTTCTCCGATGCATTACCGACCAATAACAAGGAAAACGTATCAGACGGAAGTAATAGTAAAATATCTCAATTTACAACCGGCGATATAATGTTAACAAATAACGTTTTAGATTCGGAAAAGATAGAAAACAACATTAACAAGGGAAGTAATGCAAAAGAAAATGACAATGCAAACAGAATCAAACCATCAAATCACAATAGCGACAGTACATTAAATTTGGTTAAAAACGATTTTCCATTAGGTAATTAATATATTATCTAAATTTGAAAAATTTTTCTCACCTGCAGGATTAACTAAAATTTATCGTTTTAGAAGACTTCTCTAAACTGAGTCTTTTTGACGGAAACAGTTTTTTTTCATCCGGTGTTGGAGGTTTTCAACAATCGTTGTTGCTGAAAAACAAATTGGTCGACGAGACGGCACTTCCCATACAAATTAATCAAGCAAATCCCCATTTGCCGGATCTTATAAACGGTAAACAAATTGTGAAATTGTTTCATTGCATTCTCCTATTATTAAGTTATTTTATTTAATTTATCGAAAACTGATCGAATCTCTTCAAGTCAATTTAATTTTCATTCGATTTAGTTACTGGCATTCTGCAAAATTATGGGCTTTCCATTTTTAAACCAGTTCGAAAGTTTTCGATTTTCTCTAGAGTTTATTGAAAGAATGAAATTTAATAATGCAAAGTTTATAATTATTTACAGGAATCGATGTTTACCAGAACAACACATTAAACACAAATGGTAAGTCTTCTGCGTATATGTGTATAAATCGAAAATGTAGATATATTAAAATGAGCATGAAGATTACCACGACTAAAGCTATAGCGATCGACAGCAGACTCATAATTTTTGTTTAACTTTTCTAAAATTGACGAACTGCCATCTAACATCTGGGCGAACGTTCTTTTTTTACTTTGGTTGTTGTGCTTGGGGGCTATAGTAAAATGTATTTTGAATTCTTAATTTTAGACTGGGAAGATGCGTTCAAAAGTGTTTTACCGAAATCAAATAAGCAAATGGACGACAAACTGCAGCATCAAATGCATCTACAGCAGCAACAGTTTCATCAACAACAACACATCCAGCAACAAGATGACATCCATCGTCTTCAAGAGATTCAAAAAAGAAATAGTCTCTTAAATTCGCTTGGGCTTGCACAAATCAACAGAAATCATCACGGTATGTATTTAGATGAAATTAATTGAAATTGCTTTTAATATTTTTAAGTTTTTTCGTGTTTAATATTTTACCATCAAAATCATATTTTCTATGTCCATATTGCACTTCTGTAAAACTTAGTTTAACGGCAAAAAAAAATAGACGTTAAGAAAAAGATTTTAAAATATTTTGAGTATTGGTGTGTGTTTGCTATTGAAAAGCAAAGATTGCATTTTTGCAAATGATAATTAAAAAAAAAAACATTTTTTTTATAACCAGAGAAATTCTTCAATACCAATTTGCTTGACTCAAATTTAAATTACTCTAAAGCCTTACACGATGTGTATTTTCCTTGTAACAATTGCGAGACAATAGAGCAAGTATTTGAATTTTTTCGTTTTAAAACTCTCCTTTAAAAATATACTTATTATATATATTATCAACAGAAGATGGCTTTTAGGCGGCCTGTAGGTGTAGTGTATGGCTGAAAAGAGGCATTTTTAAACTTTGTAACACAGAACGTGGAAACGATTACTTCCTTTCTGCCAAATGTTTCTTTCTCCTCTTAATACGTAGAACATTATGCTCGACTTAGGACGAATCTTTAATCATTTACCGCATTCCTATCGTGTTTCTTACACCATCTATTACGTCGAGCTAGACTCGACATTGTTAGTTAAAATTATAAAATATTTTTTTTTCCAAAGATTAAATACGTCGTATTCGATTTTTATCTTGGGTCCAGAAAACAGAATCTTCGTTCTTCAGGTTGTCTGTTAAAATTCTTCTTTGTTTTTTTGATCAACTTTATTTCAACTATATTTACCGAGTTTCAGAGCAATCTTTGTTAGGCATTTCAATTTATAATTTTTCAACACGCATCAGGACTGTTTTCAGTTTGCGGCAACAAATTAAAGTTATGAGCCAACTTTCAATTTTCTATCTTAATTTTTGCGCTTGTGAGTGTTTCAATAAAAGAGGGACGGACAGACGGACGTGCTTCAAATATATTTTTTTGTGTATGTATTAGGTGTTTGCAAAAAGATCGATCAGTTTCTCAGTTGGAAAAGGCATTTATTGTAGAAAATCGGTGCAATATATATTAATCAAAATAGCTTCTATTATTTTCTTCAACGTTTTACAATATTTTTGGCAATATGGCGATATCATGTCGAAAGAACATGTATTGGTTTGGCATTGATAATCAGGAGGCACCAAATCTGCTGAGTACGTTGGTTGTGGTAGCACTTCGATTTCTAGCTGCAACAGTATATTCTGGATAATTCTTGCAATAAATGGCCCAAAAATGGCATTTTCAGCCAATTCGTATCGTCACTTTTCAACCAACTATTGGGACATAATGGAGCGGCATCACCATTAGCCTCTGAACGTGTTTGGTGGGCTTCGGCAGTATTCTTCAAATAAACAACGAAAGCAATGAATTTAGAAGAAAATGAACTTTGAGTGCTCCAGGATTAGCGTCGGCGTACAACTGAATAAATCAATAATATTATTTTATATAGAGGAAAGTCAAAAACATCGAATCCAATCGTTATGTACACTGGTATTTCCTATTTCTTTATCATTTTCACCTGAGAAGTAGAAATCGCTGATCAAAATTTTTGCAAACACCTACTTTATTGTTAAAAGCGTTCTTATGGCTTTTTATAATCGTATATAAATTTATTTTATTATTCTATTAAAATGTGCTTCTGTTCGCCTGTGTCTTATAGGCACTTTCACTCTCAAAAAGTTATATGAAAACCTAGAGCTTGGCATGTAGATTATGGCATTCATTAGGTTTGAACAAAATAACTTTAAAAAATTTTTTATAAACAGCTTATGAGCTTACATCAAAAATCAATTGATATCGAAGCACTGCGTGATATGAGAAAGCCAATGAAATAGGCGGCTAAGCGTTTAAATAAAGAAGACGATGATATAGGGAAATAGTAAAGTAAAGTGTTCTGAAAACGCCAAATCCCGTAGTACTAACACCAAACGCAAGATAAAGCACAAGTTAAAAGTGTCTTTGCTTAGAGCCTCAAAGATTGTTTGATTACGCATCCAAGATGATAACTCTTCAGAAAATATTCAAAAAGTTCTGCACACACGCTTACGAGAATCCGAGGTTATATGAAAGATATGATGATTGTTTTGACAGTGCCTGAAATCTGTTCTATGATCTTAATAAAAGAGGAATAAATTTCGATGTGTCATTATTTAAAAAAAAAACGCAAAACTTTTATGAAACTTGCAACTTTTTTTTTTTTTCATTAGATTTGCAAAATGTAACAAATTCACTTTTAACTGGCTGCGAGAGACAGACAAACTTACCATCACAGCAGCAGTTACAACATCAAATGTTGCAACAGCAAAATTCAAACGAAAACTCATTTCACAATTCTCTATTTGGCACAAATATGTCGAAATTCTTTGATTTCCACAAGAACCAACAACAAAAAATGCAAAGTGTAAGTAAAATTATATTTCAGTATAAACTTGATTATTTATATGTATTTATATGTTAAATATATAATATATAATAACGTAAAAGGCGTTTTTTTTTTTTTTTGATTAATCTGCGTTATGTCAGAGTGTAGCACAGGCTTCTCAACGTTGTAATAAAATCTTTGATGTGAATTTTTCTTTTCTCTCGAGGGGATGCTCTTCCCGTGTTTCTCATGTTGGATAGAAATCCATCAGACTTTCCCCACAGATGTCGAGGAAATTTGATTGTGTTATTAATCATTTATAGAATTTTAATAACTCATTCCGAGCCACTCTTATAATCTACGTATCGAATTTTACTGTAACGGCTTCGTGTAATTCCTAAGATGAAGGATCTTGCTGCTACGCAAGCTTTGCATGCCTTTTTTTGTTTGTTCGTGTTACTTGCTTTTTCTTCTTTTTAATTAATTTTATATCCATTACCAAAGGATGAGGGGTATATTAATTTTGTCAAAACGTTTGCAACGCCCAGAATAAAGCTTCAAAGAACCCACAATGTATATATAGTCTTGATTAGCATTAAATTCTGAATCGATTTAAGAATGTCCATCTGTCGGTCTGTGTAGAGTATGTTATAAACATTCTCCTGGAGACAAAAATTAAACAAAAATTAAATCAACTTCAAATTTGGCAGAAACATTTTAAACTCTTGTACACACGTTGGTATTAAAAATATGCCAAGAATCCGCCTACAGTACCACGTAAACGGGGGATACTTCTATTTTTCATAAACGACAGCCAGATAGATTTGCAAAAATTCGAATATATATTCTGTGGGTGATGGAAAATGGGCAAAATTGACCATGCCTACTCAATATTATATTTTATTAAGCTTTGATTTTTTCTCAATACATTTACAACGCGCAGAAGTAAGCTTCAAATAAAGCTTCCTACAAACACACGATATAAATTTCCATAAGATTATTCTACAAAAATAGAAAAAAAATCAGCCACAGCCCACCCAATATTATTATTACATATTCAATTTTTTCTTAAATAGCGGCGATAGGTATAAAAGATTCGGCCGCAACGGAATATAATTTTCTTACTCGTTTTTTTTGTTTTAAATGATAAAGTTTCCATATTAATCCATATAGAAATCTGTAGTCATTTTGTTTACTGCGCTAAGTTCTTTATATGATGATAGAGTTTGCTATGGATTTTTTCTGATGTTGTTCTCATTTTTCACAGTGTTTAAACAACGCTGGAGTCTCGATTAATGGAAACCCATCTTTATGCGACAATGTACATATGATGTCTCTATTAGAAAACAGTCGCACACATTCTCAGCTTTTCGATGCAAATTGTAAGTGTAAATTCTTATTTCATAATTCCCAGTTGTATTTACTTTCTAATATTCGAGCTTAATTTCGGATCGATGTGTCCGTTATAAGTTAGTGGTATATTGATAGAAATATAGAAAAACGATTTTTTTTTTGACATTTTCATGTTCAAAATCAAATGAAATCGCAACATTTAGGACTTTAAGGGTTCAACCAGAAAACAGGCTAATAGACGTAGCTAAACCGACTACATATTATGTAGTATGCTTAAACTCAGAGTATTCCACTAACTTTCTCAAAACATGTAAATAATGAAAAATGTAGAAAAGAGAGAAAAAATTAAAAACAGGCCATGCTGTTGGGTGCCTCCTATAACAATCGGATTCATTTTAAATATAGGGTTCCATCCTTGATCCAAAATGTGGCAATACATGGAGTGGAAATTCCATTACAATATGTCAGGACTTGGACATTGGACACAAAAATATATTAACACACATCGGAGAGATAAGATTTAAATCGATTTAGGATCAGCTCGTCTATAATAAAAGCCAGGTTCTACATCAAATCGTTTTTGCCTTTGCATACCTTCGCAGGAGGTTAACAAATCATGGGTGTTGCAAGTCCGGTGGGGTTTAATAAAATATTTAATTGAATGTCGAGATTTCAATGCATAATAAATGGACAGGATTCTCATTTGTTAGCTATAAAACGACTTTTAGTAAACCTTAGAGCAGAAATAGATCAACTATTTTTTGAGAGGTTAATAAATATATTGCACTAAGTGTATGTATTGCATATTTATTCTCATATTCTAATGCAGGTATATCTACGTCTTTGCAACAACAGCAACAACAGCAGCAACAACTTCAAAAACAGCGATTCTTTGGAAAATTCGATCAAATGGTAATAATTAATATTTTGCGATTTTGAGCGTCTAAATTATTAAATGCCTTATATAACATTTCATTTCGTAGTTATGCCAGCAACAACAGCAACAACAACAACAGCAGCAACAACAACAGCAGCAGCAACAGCAACAACAGCAGACGCAAAATTCTCAGCATAGTTCCCTGCAATCGCAAACAAATAATTTGCAAAACCATTTTATACAAAATGCAAACACGGACGATGATTTGGGTAAGAGACGAAATTTCCTTAAAGCTTCTTATTCTACAAGACTTGATTTTTCTTACGTATTTACATTGCTTTTTAAACTGCACTTCAAAAAATAATATTTTCCTATGTCCCAGAAAGTAGAAACAATAAAGTTGCAGTTTTACTAGATTGCTACCTTTTGACGGATTCGCAAGAAAATTGTATTCGTTGAGACCATCCTAAGGTCTTTAAGAATAGCGTTCATTTAATGGTTTCATTATTATTTGCGTTCCGTGTTAAGTTGAAAAAAAAAAATTGTTTTTTGTTTTTTACGACTAGGCGACGCTGGTTTTTGGAGCGATTTTAGAAAATATATTTTTGTTATTGCCTTGATTTAATTTGAAATTTTATTGTTAAGCTAAAGTCTAAATTCTAAGATCACTTATATTGTTAAACTTCGCCTCTATATAGGATTCGACCCTTTTATCGAGACTCAAAAAGCCTTAGCTGAATTAATTGAAAACGAGGAAGAACAACAGAACAACAGCGTGAATGCGAGTAACAATTCTGCTGTTGGCTCTTCAAAATTGTTACATCTTCAGCAGCCGCAACAGCACAAGACACAAGTGAATAATCAACAACAAATGTTAGATTATATGCAGAGAGCTCGCATGCCACCTCCTGGGTTTAATCATATGAATACGTATGGATTTGGAGCTCCCAGAATACAAAATAATAGCAAAATTTTACCATTTATGAATTTAAATACAAACGCTACAGGGAATACAAATGGACAGCCTATGCAACAACAATTACCGATATCCAATAGCACATGGAATACACATTTAGGCGGTTTTCAACAGCAAAATCAGCAACTTAGTGACTCGCAAATTCGTCAGATGAACACAAATCAAATGCAAAATACTGGAGCCCAAAAAGGTAAAAAAACGAAGAAATTCTTTATGTATATATAAATTTATGCATACTTTATATAATTGCACATGTATTTGTTGTGTATACTTTTTCTAGGGCCAAACTTTACAGATTTGGCTCCGAATGAATAAATAGTAAAATGTTAAAGTAAATACTTTCTCTAGATTTGTATCTGCACTAATTTTCGCAGAATTCAAAACCGTATTCAAAAGATGAGGTAATTTTAATTTTCAAAAAATTTATATTTAAGGTTATACTGGTAACGATTGGACTGCTATGGACCCAGCAATACTCTCATTTCGCCAATTTTCTACTTTTCCACAACAAACTTCAATTGGACCACCACACTTGCAGCAACATCAGCAGCAGGACATTTTTATGCAACAAATGGCTCAACAACAGCAGTCCGCTGGACTTGCTGGTAAGATATAATGCAAGAAAAGAGACGAAAATTCTCTCTCTCTATCTCAGTCTTTGTCTCTCTATGCGATCTACCTCATATCGTAGATCCAAAGATGTTTCATATTTATGTTTTTATTATATTTATATATATACACAGATGCGTTACATCAAAATGTTCTGTAAAATTGAAAAAAAACATTACTTAACGCAAATGTTTTCCAAAAAGTTACTCTAATATAAATAAAGCGAGAGTACAGTTGGGTTCTAACAATTTCATAAAAGTTAATGTTAAGTTATAACAAAGCGATATAGAATTTAAAAAAAGATTTATCTCGCACAATTCCTACGATTCAATCAATCGAAATTTTTACATGTAATATTATTGATGAAAATTCGAGAAATCTATTTTTTAAATTTTTATATTTTTTTTTGTAATGCCAAAAAAACTATTCTGCTTGCACATATATACTTTCGGTGATTTTGATCGACATTAAAAATAATAAAAAAACAGATTTAAAATTAAGAGAAATTGAAGCGAAAAAGCTATATATTCAACTCGAAAGTTGTCATTAGCATTGTAGAAGGCGTGTCGGTTGGGCGATCACTGGTATAAAGAAAAGTTCACATCGATTGACGAGTTCCAAGCTCATCAAGAACGTACTTGTACTTTCCATATAAGTACAAACTATAAACAAATTATCCTATATTATGTCTTTATTCTTAAAAAAAAAAAAGTAAAAACTAGCTATGATCTATAGAATTATTTTTTTTGGTTTACAATTTGAAATTTTTATTATATCGTTTTAGGATTCAATGGACAGACACAACTTCATGGAGGCAGCGGTCTATCTAGTTCTATTTTAAATTCGCAGCAAAGTTCGCAGTCTCATGTAAATGCGAATGTCCAAGGAATGTTAGAATATTTAAAAAATCGTCAATTTGTCTAATTATTTTTTATCCAATAAAATATATATGTTAACATTGCAAATTGAAATCTAAAAAAAAAATCGCAATTTTTTTTTTTTAATTTGATCTTAGATTTTTAATGTTCTCGGTTGTTTGGTACATTGTTACATTTCATAGTTTTTAGATCGTTTTATGTTTTCAACTCTAGTCACTAGATGATGCTTGCTTAAAATATATATTCTTTCTAATTTCAAAGTAAGATTAAATTTTTGCTTAAAAAAAATAAAAAAAATATTTAAATTTGTCATTCCCAGAGGTTTTGAAAATAGTTTTTTTTATATATAACTGCAATTAATAGAAATCTACCCTGATTCAATTCCACTTTGAATCTGTCATTAATTTTAAAGTGACCAATGACATCTTCTCCGATAAAGCACTACATTCCTATAAAGATATCAATGCCAAAAGGCAAAAAAACTTTGTTGTGCAAAGTTTAATTAAATAATTTCAAGATTTTTTATTTTTAAGTGTTTTTAAAGCATTATAAATATTGTGAATATTATAATTAATTGGTACTAAAGAGGGACGAGCGCACGCAAGTAAGACTCTCGATCCTATTCTCTAAGAAAGACGGACTTGATTGCGAGTCTAATTGTTTTAAGAAAGTTTAAATATTTTATTGACATTACGTTCTGCAGGGATTTTCAAAATGGCAATAAGCTGAATGCTGTGAATACGGATACCCATTGCGTACAAACGCAAATTGGAGACGCCAATTTCTTAAGAATTCCACGCATGAATGTTCTTGCAAATTTTTTGGCCCTGGTTTTTTTGGCATGTGTTAGATACAGTGGCGGAACGAGATTTGAACTATAATGAAAATAGTGTATTATAAAAACTTTAAGAATCAAACTAATTTTTTCAGCAAGAAATTGTTAAATGCGTGGCTGCTTCTTTTATTTACCAAGTTTAGCCATTGGGTAGAGTGTAAAACATAGTTCGAATTTTCAGACTAATATCAAAAATTAATGAAAAAATTTGTGATTTTCCAAAAAAAAAAAAAAATTCTTTGACAAACACATCTACGAGAATTATTCTAAATTACTGACTTGATCGTGGTTGGTGGAATAGACGTTTAACGCTTTTTACTATTGTTGCAAGGAATTACAAAATTTGCCGGATCTTTTCAAAGGCAAAGCGACAGCTTTTCTTTTTCATCAAAGAAAAAAGGGATTGAATCGTATAGATTTATTTTCGTAACTTCTTTTGTATCGTTGCGTTGATCTATTGTTTCTTAACTCGTGTCCAGATGCACTCTCAAATATGAGATACCGATGCTTACTTTGGAATCTTTGATGGTTATGACAAATGTGTAGCTAAGTTGGCGCAACAAGTTATGCCTATGGAAACGCGTCGAAAAATTAAAGCTGATTGATGTCAACTTTCTTTCAACAATTTGAAGGAACTTTAACAAATGTTTTAATAAATTTATGAAGTAAAACAATTTGTTTTAACGTCCTTACAACGTTTACAACCCAAGTTGGAGCTATTCTTCGGACCACAAACCTTGCTCGTAAAGCTACGCTCAAAAGGGTTATCATCATAGATAAAAGCTATTCGTAACCCCTTATATCTCAACTGAAACTCCATTAACAAAATGGGGAATACCATCACCACATATGGGGATAAAATAATGTCGGTGTCTTTTTTTAATTATGGACGGCGCAATGAAAAACTTAGGACTTTAAAAGTGTATTAGGAAAAAAATTACAGAGGAAACTGACGAAAAAAATTGACTGTACCACAGTTCACACTACTCGCTTGTTAATTCTAACCTCGTTCATGCTTTGTATCCAATCAACGTCGGAAAAATCATTGCATTGATGAAAGCATTTGCAAGAATACGATTTGGGCACACCACTGCAGCACATCAACAGATCATTAAGAAATCTACTCCCCCGATCTGCGATTGTAGACAGAATCTTACGCTTAAACTTTTACTTTCCGAATGGCAAAGCCTTTCGAATATTTGAAGAATAGTTTTCGGAGCGCCTAACCTTGTTGACATCTTCAAAAAGCAGCAATAAAATATTTAACTTCATTCAGGCTACTCGACTAATCATCAAATCCACCTTCAACGAAAAAAAAGAGGAGCCGATAGTCTTAGTTGCTAGTGCTCGTCCTAGTTTTAGTCTTAGGATTTATTTCTTTGGTCTAAGTGAATTATAATAATAATAATGAAAATAATGAATGCCGTTACCCTACTAGAGGCAACCTAAAGTGTAAGTCACAATACAATTTATCTCTCTGTTTTGAATGACGCCAAATGGTGATTGCAATTATTTGAAATGGTTGTGAACTCCAGTGAAATTGAATTTGAATAAGTGTTTTAAAGAAAACGTAACAATCTAACCAAAAAACCAGAAAAAAGGACGAATAACATAAAAAAATATATATATATTTGAAAATTGAGAAATTAGCGAGGTTAGCCAATGTTATATCGCGTATCATGCACCATGAAAATATTGAGATAGACCACAAATCGGGCGAGTTTAGCAGCGTGGATCGTGAGCATTTATTAAAATTTTCCACACATTTGGGACTTACCATTATCTCGAATTTCGTTAAGCAAAGCAGAAAAGACATTGTACCGTCAATTGCCAGGAATATTTAAAAAGTTCATTCATTTGAAGGGATTAGAGCAAATCCTTACTTTTCTATATATCCTTTATTGTAATCACTATTTTACTTGTAGCACAAAGTTTTACTTGTATT
The DNA here is from genome assembly GCA_001077435.1 of Glossina morsitans morsitans. NCBI lineage: Eukaryota > Metazoa > Arthropoda > Insecta > Diptera > Glossinidae > Glossina > Glossina morsitans. The sequence continues at coordinate 85,814 of CCAG010023387.1, forward strand.
ACGCTTAAGTGGACGTGGATGTGCAACACCCAGGGGAATTTAATACAGATTCACTTGGTATTAAATCGGTCAATTCGGAATGATTTTCTGAATTTGTCTGTTCCTTGTCCGTCCCTGTATACTTTTGTTCAACCTACAAGTTGTAATTTTTGCGAACGTTGCTGCGGATGACTTGGATAGGACCACATCAACTGATATTTTGAAAAGACTTCATATGAGAAAAGAATTACAATTTTCAAAATTCCGCGACAAAAATCACTGATTAACGCTATTTTGGTATTGATATGAAAAAGTTCATTCGGATGGGGACCTTGTGACTGTTCCCACGAAAGCTGAATATCCATATGATAAAAAAAAGGCTACCTTTCCATATTTGATTTTAAGAGAAATAAATCTTTATATGGCAAAAACGTCCAATTTTGAATACCTTATGATATAAATTGGTTTATAAGATTTTAAACTTAAGTATATCAAATGTGGACTAATTGGCTTTATATTTTGGCCGTCGTCACATGTAAAGATTCTCATGAAAAATAACCCGTCTTATGCGAATTTTTGACAATTTGTGATGAAATGTTATGCATAATATTCATTTTGACATAAACATAAGTATGTAACATAAATCATGTAGCTCTATTTTTTTGATCCTACCCTATCCCATTATTAGAGGCCTTATAAATGGTAAGCACTTTCGCAAAGAGATTTGATTTTTAATACTCCATGATAAAAATTAGACCACAGCATTAAATTCGCACAAAAAACAACCACAACAAATCTGGATCACATAGATCTATTTTTTAGATATCACGTAATATAGAGATTCTAATAAACAGAAAACGTTTGCGCGGCAAAAAACTAATTTGTATTTGTTGTCCATTGACATTCTTTTCAACCTCCAAGATAGGAAATTTCATGAAAAATACACCTTCACATGGAAGGAATCTATAATTTCTGACATATTGTCAAGAAAATTGGCGTACGTTATTTAACGGTGCCTCTTGGCCGACAAAATTGCCTTGAAATGCTTATTTATACTTCAATCGATTATCGAGGAGATCCAGTGCATCAGAACAAGCACACATCTGGCATAATAAAGCACACAAATAGTTACAACAGGACGAGGACGACCCAACTACAACTCGTCTACAGCATAAGTATGGCTGGGTAAGCCGTAGAGGGCGATACCATCAATTCTTACAAGATCACTGGTGCCGTATTATTCGAGACCACTCAGGAGTCTTTACTTTCCCTCCAAGTGAGGAGGAAGTAGATGGATAGCATTGATTCCAATACATATATAAGAAAGCAGACAAGGAGGTAAGTGACTTCTGATAAAATAATTTTTGTTTTCGATTTCACTAATAAGGATAATTCTTTTTGTAGTAAGGGAAGTGTATGCACAGTAAATTTATATACATTAGTATGAATGATTATATATATATATGAGTGAATAAATAAATAAGTAGCTGTACAAAGTAAGTGTGTACAAAATAATATGTGTATATAGATGTATATGGTTTTTTATATAAGTAGATAAACATGTACACAAAGAAAGTAAATGCACACTAAATGTATCTATGTATATACATTATAGATGATAATTAAATAAATAAGTAATGATAATGATAATGTATATGCATATATAGGTGCTTATGACGATAAGTACGTTTAAACTAATTAGTTTATATATTAACCGTATTATGACGGAATGATTTTGAGTGGCACCAGATCAACGTGAAGAATTAGGGGAGAGTTTTTAGTACCGGGAGCACCCGCTACCCCAATAAGAGGTAACGTTTGTCCCCCTCGACTTAAACGCCATGCCATCCGCTGCTGCTGCTAGGTTATTCCTAAGCTATTCATGGCGGGTAAAGGCAATACACTGGCAATCATTATTTGCTTTTACCGTTAGTTTAAAGTTAAAGCAAACGTAAGTTTTTCGTTTTTAAATTCAAAATGATTGATAACCGCGGATGCAATGACGAATATGTCACACAAAACAAATGAAGCCGAAAACGTTGTTGTTGCGTATAAAAATTGCGTAGATTGTGAATATCTTTAGTGGCAATCTACATTATCTACATTAATCTTCATTAATCAGCATTAACAACCACATTTTGCAGATTTTATAACGTCTGCACAATTCGCAAAATTTCAGTGATAGTGTTGCCATGTCGCCGCGCGTTGGACAGCTCGTTTATGCGCAACGTATTTTTTGCTGTAAAAACAGTACGATGTGTATTTTGTTGCCGCATTTTGCACATATATTTATTTGCTTATACTTTCTAAAACTGTTTCTAGTTCGTTTATTTATCATAATTTTGATGTATACAACCACAGTAAATATGATTATTATTAATCTTTAAAATTGTTTCTACCGAAAATACAATAAATTCGATTTTTGCAATATAAATTTTTAATTAATTTAATTTAAATTATGTTTACAAGAGAGACCTTGCTCCGTACGATAAGAAATTTCTTTTGAAAATCCAAACGATAAAAATAAAGTGGTAACAAGCCAAACAAATTATTTCCCTTTTTTTAAATTAAGTGATGCAAACTCTCTTATAATTACATTTGGAAATTTTTGCAGTTTCCAACACTTAAAACTTATCCAAATGTTTTCATTGCTTTCTTATTTCTTAGTTTTATTATTACTTCTGTATAATTTAACAAATTTGGAAAAAAAGTAGTTACAAATTGAAGAACTAAACGGAATTTTGAAAAATCCTCAGTAATTTCCATACATGCTAACGTTGCTTGTATATATTTTGCTAATTCACTTAAAAGGTAATGTGTGCTCTCATGAATTTATTGTGCTTTGTAACTTCCATATGATGAGTTATTTCCTGAATTTAGCAAAAGAGTTAATGACGACATTTCCTTGCAATTTTAAAGTAAAAAATAAGCAAAAAAAATTTTCACTCGCACTTTATTCTACAAAGCAATAGTAAGTAAATCTTGCGTTTTTAATAAGAAGAATGATGACATAAAATGGCGACTTTATCGCCCACTCAGAATCAATCAAAGTTGTTGTGTTTATAGACTTCCGTGAAAGCCTTCTTTATGGAATTGAAGTGCATTGGATTATATGATTGGATTTGGTCAGATAATTAAGGAAGTGAAATGGGTTTTGTCTTTCTACGCATTGGAATGATTAAATTAGCACCGAGACGGGCTTAACGTATCTACTGTTTCCCGTTTCTAAGTTATATTTTAAAAATATTATAGTGAAAAGTATTTTTCTCTCAAAAGTGAATGTTATATCTGCAGTTTAATTAAGTAATTTATAATACCCAGAATAGCGCTTGCAATAATAATATAACAACAAAAACAACACTAATAGGAATGTTATAAAAATAATGATAATGTATTAATAATGAAACAACAATACTAACAATGGCAATTATTTCAGATATCAGTTTTGTAGCCCGCTAAACCGGCATAGCTGGCTAGTCGTGCATTATCAAAATCTACACAGCAACCACGGCGTCGTCGGAAAATAGGCATATCGCTAATTCATTCGTTGAAAATACATTGACACGGCCGCAAAGTCACCACAGCGAGTTAACAGATGCTCGCCAGATTGCTTCTAGCAGTCCTAAATCTATATTAACTGATCGAAATCTTTATAAAAAACTGGATGAGGAAGAAGTGAATAAATTGTCTAAAAAAGGAACGAACAATCTCTTTGACCAAGTACGCTGTAATATCGCTTCTAAAAACTGCGAATCAGTATTGAAAAGTGTCACATTTAGAAATCAAGTTTATCCAAATAGAGCCAGAAGCATACAAAGAATCTCCCGGTCTCCGAATGTTTATACCCCGTCAGAGCAAAGGCAAGCTCCTGAAAGTGAAGCAGAATTTGTGAACTATACGAATTTAAGTCAAAACCGCATTTTCGACGAAATCTTACCTTACGCAAGCAGAGTTAATAAAGAGTACGTGGAGAAACCATCACCTGCTAAAGTTTTTAAATTAAATGGTTATGATGAGAATACGAATCCTGATTACGAATGCAGCAATACAACAGCTTTAAAAAGAAATTCATCGTTAAGTATTAAATCGCATCGGTCAACACCCGGACAGCTTTATTTGAAATCAGATAACGAAATTACAGAAAATAATTCTCGATCTGTACCATCAAATAATTTTTTGTGCGACCGATTAGTGGGAGGCAAAAACGGTCCGTTTGAATATAATAAGGAAGATGACCCCAATTTACAACGTTCCTTGCCAGCAGCATCGTCGCATTCCTTACTGAGAACAACACAATCGGATATAAATGAATATTCTTACCCCCTTATCCCGAGTAGATTCAACTTATTACGTCACACCAACGAACGTATATCTTCTAATTCATTTGATGATGAAGAAATAAGCGAATATGAATTGCCACCCTCGCGTTACAGAGCAACAATAAGTAATTATGAAAATGATTACGAAGAAAATTACGAAAGAGTACCAGATGCTTTTAGCTATGACAGTATCAATGCCAATCTCCGATCGCAAGATGTCGCTTCAAGTTCCTATGTAAGCAAACCAAGTAATAAACTTTATTTGATAAAACCATCAACAGGAAGAAGTCCATCAAGGCAAAGAAAGAAACCGGAATATATACCGAAAGATTTAGTTTTGAGGAAAGATTTAATTTACAGTAAGAGAAAACATCAAGGGGACCATTCTTATCAAATGAACAATATGTCCAGCGATAACAACGAGGAAGAGGAATGCTCTGTACGAGTGGCTATTCGGTAAGTAAAAGGACAAAAACGCGATGATTTCGATGATTCCAGTCTTCTAGGTTGCTTGGAATGACTGTTAATGTTGCTGTGTTGATAGACCCTTCATGCACGTAAAATCGAAAATTTGTCGGTGCTCATTTTAATAACTTATTCATGCACACACCCATTATATACTAGGTGTATAAGAATAAAATACAGATTTGAGAGACGAGTGCCATGTGTAGTTCAAAGGTTAGACATATATGACATATATGGAGGACTTGTTATCCCAAGTGGCTTATTATGATTGGTTCCGTCCAATTACTGCTTGTTTGCGTCGATGCATTTGTAAAAACAGCAGTAAAAGCAGTAAATTTTCACTGGCGTAGCGTCCACAACTTGACTGAAAAATGGGAACAATGTCCAACCAGCGATGGAGCATACTTTTGTCCCAATTTTTTGACCAGTTTTTATCACTCTTCTGAATTTAATGTGCTTTTTCGAAAAAATTTCGGATTAGTAACCGATTTGATGAATGTTTCTATAAACACCTATGTAGAAGTTTCCAATTTCTAATACGCGTTAACAAATGCTAATAGTCTTTCGCGGTATTTTGCTTCTGAATTGTTAAATAATTATTTTTTATTTTTTACAAAGAATATCAAAATATTTGCGTCTTTTCAGAAATTAGTGCAACTTAGGTTCGAATGCGTTTTTCCTCGATGACTTTATTAATGCTTTTCCATAGTTTTTCTTTTACATCAATTAGTTCATTGCCATCCAGGAAATGAATTTCTCGAATTAAATTATTATGCTTCCGATCATTAAGATACAATCGCCATCTCCTATGACAGTAGAATATACCAAATCCTAGAACAATAAATAAAATTTGTATATTCTGGGAAAGTGATGTTTGCCTTTCCAGCACAGGTAAACGTATTCGTGTAAATAGCAATACCATTGTCTTCTTGCCATCGCCAAATATTACTAATGGTAAAATAATAATAACGAAAATATATAGAGTATTAATTATTTTCTGCGTTTGAACGAGAAAAACTTCGTGCGCTTTCATTTTACCGACACATGGAATAGTTGACATCATAAAAAAGTATGATGACATTAAAGCTATGGTTTACACAAAAAGAAAAAATATATATACTAAGTATTATGACATTGTCATATTAGATTTTGCAATGGAAAGCGATCAATTTGAATAAACTTGTATTGAGGGTAAACAAGCATTAAGTTAAATTTCTAAAGAAGGAGTTAAATTTTCAAAGCTTGTTAATTAAAATTTCTCGCTTCTCAATGATTGCATTATAAAATATGATAATGACTTGAAGTTTTAAATACGATTTACCCCAATAATCTATTTTTCTGAATTATTAAACACATGCAAATAAAATATTTTCATTCAATTTTAGAATACGACCCCAAAATTCCCGTGAAATAATTGATATGTGTCGGATTTGCACATCGGTTACACCCAGCGAACCGCAAATTAATCTTGGAGTGGATAAAGCATTTACATTCGATTATGTATTTGATACAGATACAGCACAGGTAAAAAATAGATCTCTACATTCGTAATCTTTGAAGTAGTACTTAAAAAAGATATTTTTCTAGCTTTAGAAGGTATTTTTTGTAACGGTTCTCCGTCCATTAACCATTCATTACTTGTTTATTTTTCGTTTTCTAAAAAAATTGATTTCGAGAACCGCCATCTAAATGTAAACAATCCTATCGTAAGCAGGCGAAACTGCTGATGTATGCCACTCAATAAGTATAATGTGATTTATTACTTATGTAGAACGGAGCAAATAATATCGCACATTATTGTAAAGTCTAAGATTCTTGTTGATTTTGAATAAAAGGCGTTTCATTACTCTAACGAGCGCACAGGCAGATAAACAAAAGTAATTCTATTCGAGTAATGTAATCTCTCAACGAAATGAAGTTTCCCGGCAATATTTAATTTTAGGCCCAATGGCTAATTTCTAAAACAAAAGCGTGATAAAAAATAGCCAGTGTATTCTCATACCACCAGGTCATATATAGCATTACTCATTTCCGGGCCAATTATCGCCATAGCAGTTCGCAATCGGTTATCACCATCTAAATTTTTAGAATTACGTCAAAACTCAAATTTTATTTCTTTTAAATTTGTATAATTTATTTCTATTTTATATCGTGTTACGAAAATGCCGCATTAACAAAAAGGTGTTAATTATATGTCATAACATAAACGCGTTTACCTGAAGTAGTTGTCTTAATAGCAGTTGATATCTGAAGGGTTTAAAGAGATCGGCTTCAATTTCATGTGATAGACAAGGTTGTTTTAGTTACTCATCTACTTTCTATCATTTTATTTACTTAGTTTTTTTATTTAGTCCATATCTTTAAAGTTTTCCAAGTTCTAAAAGAATCAAATGAACTTTGCCTTAAGATCTGCGAAAGGTCGTTTTCTTTTGATTTTCGTTATATAAAAAAAAAATGAAATTAATTTAAATTTAAATTAATGTTTTATTTAAATGTCATGTAGTCGATTTCTTTGCATATTTACGTATTAACATACACATATTTATATATTATGCACATTATAGCCTGACATCTATCAACATTGTGTCGAACAACTGGTAGAAGGGGCTTTACGTGGATATAATGCTACGGTTCTAGCTTATGGCCAAACAGGATCTGGCAAAACGTATACAATGGGTACAGGATTTGATTATCATCTAACTGAAGAGGAACAAGGAATTATACCAAGAGCACTTTTCCATATATTTTCGCGTATAGAAGAAGTACAGCTACAAGCAATTGATAATGTTAGCGATACTGAGACCGTGCAGTTCAATATTGCTGTACAGTTTATTGAACTATATAATGAAAATATAGTTGACCTTCTTGAACCTTATTCCAAGGGGCGCATTCATAAAATTCAGGAGAATGAATTAGGACTTATTACTGTCTCAGGAGCAAGTATCAAACCCATCCAAAGTCCTCAGGAAGCATTAAGGTAATAACCAATAGAGACATAGCAATCTTTGACATAAGGTGACGCCAATGCACGCCTCATTTTGTGCGCTAAATGTATCTCATATGTTTTTGTTTTCGGATATCAAAAACAATGCTGGAAATGAGAAAGTAATGTGATTATTATCGCTAGCTCCCGATTCTTAACCTCAAATTAATTAACAATAGATATTTTCCTCGGTTCAATTTGATAGACCTCTTGTAGCTTCTGTACTGACTTTTATGCAAAAATGCATCATACGCGCTAACGGGCGAATTCGTGTTTAAAAACGCATGTGATGTATATTTTTAAAAGTAGAAAGGGAGCTTATATGCGCTGTACGCTTACAAGAGATAGCAAAAGTAATTTTAGCTGATATGCTGATCGCTTCCAAATTGTGTTAACAGGATATATTAAATATTGATTTATGCGATAATATCGACCGTCTGGAGATCAGAACAATGCGTATTACATATAAAATTTTGTAGATCTCTTCATAGATAAGTAAGTAAATTAAAAATCCTTACTTCCTTATCTAAATCTTTATTCCTTATTTCATCCTATTGAATACATTAGTTTTTGGTATGTCGTATCTTCCCTTCGTTTTAACTGTTCTTCATTAATCCGTTTAGTTGATTTTCGCAATTAAAATGACGGAAGAGATGAGAGAAAAGTTTGAGATGAAAATTGTTCTTGTAACAAAATTATAAAATCACAGCCGGAGTTTCACAATTCGAAAGACATACCTTTATCGAATCGAACTATTTACACTTATTAAGAATATAATTTAAAGCGATCTCTTTCTTATATCCACAAGCACTTGACTATGGCATCTATTAAAAAGCGGTGCGAGTTTTCGTCGTACGCTTCAAATGGTAAATGCGGTCAATTTGTTATAACGCATATGAACATATCTCTCTTTATCGTATTCAAGTAACATTAATGAACAAAGAGTTCATTGAAATAATCAGCGTTTGTTTAATTGCTGTTATATCATTTTTGATATTCCGATTTCATTACTGTAACTGTAAAAACGTATGTATTTTACACTAAAATATGATAATGATGTAATTTTAACAGGTACTTGCAACAAGGTGCCCTGGCTAGAACGACGGCTTCAACGCAAATGAATATCCAATCCTCACGGTCTCATGCGGTCTTCACTTTGCTAATACGCCGCCTATCGCAAAATGAATACGATGTAGATGAATACGTAACATTAACGTCTAAATTTCATTTCGTTGATTTGGCTGGTTCTGAACGACTTAAACGAACTGGCGCTACTGGGGACCGAGCCAAGGAGGGAATATCAATAAATTCCGGCTTGCTGGCGTTGGGGAATTGCATATCTGCCTTAGGCGACAAGTCAAGGCGAGCAACCCATGTTCCCTATAGAGATTCAAAACTTACACGCCTGCTCCAAGACTCTCTTGGAGGCAATAGTCAAACATTAATGATCGCATGCATATCGCCTAGCGACAGAGATTTCATGGAAACGCTAAACACACTAAAATATGCCAATCGTGCCAAAAACATAAAAAATAAGGTTCAACTCAATCAGGATCAGAGCTCTCGTACCATCGCTCAATTACGTAAAGAAATAGCAAGACTTCAACTTGAATTAATGGAACTTAAACAAGTAAATAAATTTTGAGCTCTTTAAAAATAGTTCCGGGTTATGCGCATGACAAGCCTCTTCAAAAACGAAAATGGAACACATATTAATTTATGTTTTCGTTTGATGTAAATTTTCATTCTAAAAAAAAGTTTTTTTTATAAAACTTTAAAAATTGGATTTTACTTAGAAACGGAACTAATTTGGAAGGTCATAACTCATAGAAGTGATTTATATTTTATTTATTTTTTTTAGGGCAAACGTGAAGTTAATATGGAAGGAAAATCATTTATGACCGATACTTTTCATGAAAATGAAATGTTGCTACTGGATAATAAACGTCTCCAACAACGCCTCAAGTCAATGAATGAAGCTATCAATGTGCTTACCGAAAGGAATACCCAATTAAGGCTTGAAAAAGAAATGAATAATTGGCCATCGTTAGTAGAAACAGACCAATCTGTAAAAAATTTGATTCAAGGATATATAAGTGAAATTGAAAAATTGCAGGCCAAGTTAATTGAATCAGAAGAAATGTACCAGCAACTCCGAAAGAATGACAAGGGTTTAGAAGCAATGCGCAATGCTAAACTTCATTGTACATATCAAGGTAACTAGACATGAGCTACATGAAGTCGTTATAAATTTAAATATATAATGAAAACTACCGATTGGATTTCACGAAATCTTGCTGAAATTGCATTGACAGTTAAATGAGTTTTAAAGCATTTAATATCGCAAATATACAAAAAAGAAATGGCACTCAAAAAACCGAAATAAATAAATAAATAAACTTGACCGTCAATAGGTAATTAGCTTAACTTTAATTCGTAACTAAAGTTAATTATTTAATGTTAGTTCATTTTAATGCTAAGAACATTGCCTGTCAACCGCGAAAGGCAGGTGTTTGACGTGCACGGGTATAGATTATGAATTAACATTTCTGTAACAAGACAGCTAGGTAATATTTAATGGTCTCAAATTAGCAAAGACATGCTGCATTCATTCGTATGAGTGTTTGTAACAATAATTTATTATTTATATTTACTGTGCATTTGGGGATATTATATTAACATAAGAGTAAAGGTTTGAATTAGACGGTGGTAAAGCTAACAAAAATTTGTAGATAAAGCAAATGGTAGAGATAATGTTATTCATAAAACAAACGGGTCCAATAGAACACAAACACATTAAGAACTGAAAACATGAGAAAAATGCCCTTTTATATAAAAATATAAAGATGAAGCGAATTGAAAATTTTGCAAATAGACGAGTAATTAATTTGTTAGTCAGTCAGTCACTCCGGGCGATTTTCACACGCGTGCTTTTAGCGCCCTTATGGACGAAGTCTTAATCCAATATGGTCATAGGTTAGCTATTCGTTTACTACTCGAAGCTATCGGTTGGTTTGTACAGTTTTCCTTTTGACACGAAAGCGAGACGGACGCGCTCATCTTCAAAATATTGAAGTCTCAGATTTATGTTTCAACATTTGTGCGTGGCTTTGGCGTTATAAGAACAAACAACAACGACTCTGACGATAGTTATATAATTGCTTGAAAGGAAATCTGCTTTGCTTATTTAAATGTTACAAGAGGGAGAACAACTTTCGTACGCACTCATCCTCCGTTGATGTGTATGAAGAAGTAATTGCAAAGGCCCATCGTTACAATGGCCGCACTGTAACGGTCATAACTTGATTGTTGCTTTAAAAATTTCCATTTATTTAAAAAAATTTTACGTATTAAACATTTCAGATCCGGAGGATCTTATTAAAGAAGCCAAGCGCGAATTAGAGAAGGAAAAAAACATAGAGACGACACGTTCTTTAAACAAGGAATCTATCGATTCGGATGAAAGTGAGCAGGAATCGCAACAAAAATGTAAGTGTAATGAATGTTTGCAATTCCTTTGAAAAGCTTCAACAAAAGCTTATGAAAAACAAGATATTGTTTGCGACAATTTTTTTTTTTTTTTTGAAATTCCACAAAATAAACTTATATTTTACTTTTCAATGTCACTTTGTTGACGGCATAATCGATGTGACACTTAAAAGTTGTCATATGTTGCCGACAATACTATAATTCGTTCAATTAAATTCGTATAATTTCATAACCACATTTTTGTATTTATATTAAATTTTATGATTTTTTTGAAAGAAAAATCTAAGTTATTTACATATATTCAGCTCAAAATAAAAATTTTTAAGTATTCTGCTAAGTATAATAAAACCTTTATTTCCTTTTACTTGGAATTAGCTAACGATGTGGAGGAAGATCTCGAAGATGTAAATAATGATATTGAGATAAAAACTAAGCTTATCCAGCAGTTGGAACTTTCGCAACAGAGAATGCAATTAATGCGACAACAATATGAAGATAAATTAATGCTTCTAAGTTCTCAAGTAATTAACACACAAAAAGAGCGAGATGAAGTATTATCGTTTATTGGTAAGTCAAAATGGCACGAAACCGAACGAACGAATGTGGTTTAAATAAACGTGTGAACGAATGATTCTACCACAAAATAATATTTGCCCTTGATCCTTCCTTGAACGTTGATTCACAACAAGAATAATAGAAAAAAACTACATAACATGATAGCTTATGAATATATTATATATAGACATTAAGCACGTATTAACTGTGCAAACACAAACACAGTAACACAATAACAAATTTTCATTAAGTCGCTTGGATTATATCACGCTAATTAGAATATTTTAAGTATTTAATAACCTAATATTTATCAAAACTTCGATTTCAGTCGCTGCTCGTTATTACTTTGGCTTCGCTAATGAGAAAACGTTTGTTGCTGGCGTTATTCAATTATCTAAATCACTGGTTATTTGCGGTTTTTACATCGTTTATTATCGGCAGACTAACCGCAATTCAAGCAATTTTCGTAGACCTATTCGGATGGCATGTCTTCCTAATATATAAAGATTTCAATTGCGATGAATTTACTGGAACTAAAGTTGCACTGGTAGGAACTAATCTTTTGATTCACAAATAGCTTCTAGTCTTTACTGTTTATCTTAGAAAATTTTCAAGAGGTGTCGTGATGTAATTTATTAGGAGAAATCCCATCTTAGGGCTTGCCGGCTTTGAAGAAAGAAGATTTTTTGCAGTCATTAAACCACAAGAATCTTTTAAAAAGCAAACTCATCGAAATTTAAAAATCGGGTAACTTTACGGACGTGTTCTTTTAGTACTTAGTAGAATTCACATGAATTATTTAATAAATTCGTCTTCAAGATCACTACAAACGATATTAGGTATACAAAGAATTCGTTAACGACTTTCTCAACACACAGAGTTATTTTTCTGTAAGCATATTAAGTAGAAGGGTAGACTTTAGGACTTTGAGTAAGTCCCGTTCTCCACAGAAAAGAAAAAAAATGCGGGGGTCATTACTTTTCTTCTTAATGAAACGTTTATGGTGGTGAGGAATGGATAAACTATCAAAACTACAAAAAGTCACGACCAAAGCCAAAGTTATCCAAAGAACACCAGGAGCAACAATTGACCCTATCGAACCGAGAAACAAGCGCACCACGACAAAAGTCATTATATCGGGATTCCAAATGTACAGTCACATCCGGTCCCTTATGGCAACATTCGTTCAACGAGATGGACTTGAAGACGATACTTTCTTTTCCTTCAAGAGAAACTCATTTAAACGGTGGCAGACCTGAAATTGTAAATATTATTTTGGATGTTTTAATTAACATAAAGAATATATTTAAAAAATTTCGGCGATTCAGGTGCTCTTACAACTACTGTCCCTATGTTTTTAATCTCTTGATAGTTACTATTGCTAATTGGAGAAGAACAAACCAATTAATTCCTTCAACTTTCATTCAAACGCTCCATACATTTTAAATATTGCTTATCAAAGACGTTCAAAGGCTAAATGCACTCATCATCCAAGTTTAGCAGATTGCATATACTAAAGCTTTCATATTATTTTAGTTTATTATACGGTATTGCTCACGTCAGGGAACTTCAAGAGGGCATATGGCTAACTAATCTTTATCTCCTATCACTAATACGTTTGTTTTTTTTTTTTTTGTAATAATTTGGAATAGTATAAACTTACATAGTGGAAGGTTATATATAAATACATCACTTCTTTCGATTCGCAGTGGATGCCTACTGCAATTATATGCATGTGTCGGTCAGTCTGAATTTTCAAGTTCATGTTCAGGTTTGGCAGATAAAATTAACTTAAGTTAACTTGAATATTTCCAAACATGAGGAAATGATCAAATTCAAATTGAATCGATGCTCTGGCTAAGAAACCCCACAAACATAATCTAACCTCACCATTATCGTTTTACATTAATCGTATGTATGAATTGCGAGTATATATTTTGAATGTTGAGATTGCGTGCTGACTTTATATATTATAGTAGGTATACGAAAGTACGATGAATTCTAATTGCAGGATCAAATGGGGACAATCAGAACTCAGATAAAATGAAAAAAGTGAAAGCTGAGTACGAACAAAAAATAAACAATATGCAAAGGGAAATTAAAAAACTTCATCAGGCTCAACGAGAACATAACCGTCAACGGCAGGAAATCATATCTCAAGAAACAAAATTGAAAAATCTACGCTCTCAGTTGGAGGAATTAAAATGCAATAAGGTAAATAGTGAATAAAAATGAATTAACTTAAACTTACAACAATTAAAATATTCATGAATCCAAGTGAAAAAAGTCACATAAGATCTTCTGTATGTTCGCTTATTTAGGCTCGTCTAATTAGGAAACTTGGTGAGCAAGCGAGCAAATTCAGAATGGAGGAAACACAAAAGATTCGTGAAATCGCGCAACTAAGAAAAGAACAACGTAAGCAAGAGAATACGGTACGATCCTTACAAGCGAGGATGCAAGCAAAAGAGCAAGTTCTAAAAAGAAAAACCGAAGAGGTCACCTCTTTACGACGTAGCCAACGGTCGATTAGAAGAAATTTTCGTTCCAGAATTGAGAGTTCACAGAATTTTGATGCACGTTTGGCACGAAAGCAATGGTACAATATGTCGCATGTCTTGGATCGTCATGCTCGAAACAAGCAAATGATGATGCAATTTGAGAATGAATTGGAACGTCTGATGAATGAGCGTGATAGATTATCATCCGATTTGTTAGAAGTTCAAAAACGAACCTCAACTAGCAGCAATGACTTGGACAATGAAGAAGATTTAATTAAATCTAATCTGACATATGTTCAAGAAAGCATTAATAATACTCAACAAGCTTTGTTGCAATTCGATGATAGTAAAGATTTCAACGTGGGAGAATCGCACAATGTCCAAAATTTCATCAACGAAATCGATAATGTCGACGAGGCGAAATATTTGCTAGAACGTTTATCTACGAACTCAGTAGATTTGTTATGCAAAGTTGCCAATTTGGAAAATCATTTGCAGGAACGTATTGCTTTATTAAAAGAGGCTCAGCAAGAATGTCTGGTACAACAACAATTGTTACAACATTTCATAGCACAAAATAATTTGGAAAAAATAACCGATTTATTTGAATCATTAAGCTTAAGCGTCTCGAAATCAAATTGCATTAGAACTAGCGGTTCTCAAAAGTCGTTAAAAAGTAACGAAACATATGATGTAGGAATTGATGAAGCATTTCCTTTATCAGAACGAAATCGTAGTTCATCTCCGGAACTTGTTCAAGATATGATGTAAGATATATGATATGTAAATTGTATCCCATAAATTGTATGACATTTTCTTCTTATTTCAGAAACAAAAAAATTAGAAGTCGTACCGCACAGCCCTATAGTATGTTGTTTGGAGAAAAGGTAAACTTTAGAAGAATAAAACAGCATAGAAAACAAATATTTAAGAATAGTTTATACATATGATGAGCCAAAGCCAATTATATTGTATAACTGTTCATATGTATGTAAATTGATAGATATAGCCCCAGAAATTAGAATGAATGTTTAAAGTCTGTATGGTTTCAGTTTTTGTCTGATTTTATAAGTTTTTATAATGATTTTCTCAATCAAATCGGTTGAATACGAAGACAAAAACTGATGAAAGCGTTTAAGTTTTTATTGTCCACCATTTTTACTGAAATGTGCAGACTGTTACAAGAGGATTTTTCTTATTTGCCCATGTAAGTCCATTTAAAATCATTTGGGCATTTGCGGTTGTGTCTACAGGAACATTTCGCAAAATTACGAACTCATATATTTATTACAGCTTAGAATCGTTTGACACAGATTTTTGTGTAATATTTCCAAATTTTGTACTTCATGTACGAAACGCAAAATAGCAGGCAGCTGTATTCAACATGACTATACATATATACCTTAGCTTATGAAATGCAATGATGTGAAAACAATTGATTGAAAAGTTTTTCTAATAGAATGAAGTAGAATGCAACGGTATACGTACGTGCTCAGTCATCACCATCAAAATAGTTCCACATTTACGCGCAACATTTAATTATAGTTCAATAACTTCTACCTTGAAGATTTAGTTTGTTTCTTAATTTTATTACATTCGAATACTACACAATTACATACTATTTAATTTAAGTCAGCTGCACTGTTTTGCTAATAGTTAAAAATAAATGATCAGTTATTTTACTTCCAAGTACACAAGTATTGATTAACGAAAAAATGCAGCAGCACAAAACATACGCACAGACCACAATTCTTTTCAGGTGGAAAGATTGCACTCTGAATTATATTAAGTCGGTTATTCTCCTGATTTCCTCATCGTCATGATTAAACAAAAGTGGTCATCATTGAAGCATATTAAATTTCCTTACATAGCTACACTAATATATTTTTCCTTCGTAATGCTTCTTAATGAACATAAATACTTTCTGAAGAAATTTACTAGTGTACTAGAGCAATTGTAAATCAACAGAAAAGACGTTAGGTTGAAACTTCTCAGCAGACATTCTTTTGATCTGAACAGCGTTTGGAGTGCTTGTCCGAAATTTAATGAACGAACACCTTTTTTACGTTTTCCATCGATTCGAAAAAGTTCAGAATATTCATTAAGCGAAAAAATAATTTTTTTTATTCTTTTTGCAAAATTTGCAGTTTAGTTACTGTGTGGCTTAACAGCCACTTCTTTAACAGAAAAACGGTAGAAAACCTATACTTTTTCACTTCTTTAACAGAAAAACGATAGAAAAACTATACTTTTTCACTTCTTTAACAGAAAAACGGTAGAAAAACTATACGTTTTCACTTCTTTAGTCCTAGTTACCTTTGATAGTTTTATTGCTTTACTTGCTTGCTGTTGTTGATCGATTTTCACTTTTGGTTCATATTATTTATTCTCTTCCCAAAGTAACATGTGCTCTTTGCCTCCCGAAATGTTCCTGCTACGAACGTGAGGTTGCAGAGGCTTCTATAGTACGTTTTTTTTCTAAGCTATACTGATTACACAAGCTTTTTATGCGAGTTTTCACTAAGTTAGTGGACGAATTTGGATCATGTGCAAAACGCCTTGAGCAAGCTTCTATTCAAGATTTCGATACTCAAGATGGCTACGCATAGAAGACTGTATGCTCTTTGAATGGTCGTATTAAATTCAAATCACAAACACTACATTTCTTAGCGTTGCTCTTGGGATCGCCTAAAATTTTCTTAACAAACAAAAATACCTTCTTAAAATTAAAGCCAATATCAATAAATAATCTTCTGCATTTATTTACATATTTACACGGTTCTTTGAAGGAATTGAAATAAATTATATAATAATTTAAAATTATTAATTATGTTTTATTATCTTTTCAGGACGAAGGACCAGTTTAATATTATTTTGAGAATAAATATTAATAAGCAAATTTTCATTTTTCCTGGAAATGAGCGCAAAGCTAGTAGGAAAACTCACTATGAACTAAGCATTCATATAAACATATGAATGAATATTTTTGGCCGCGTACGTTTTAAAATTTTTTTTTTTTTTTTTAAGTTATTTATTTTTAATAAGTGTTGTTAATTTTTTGGATTGTTTATCGATTGGTAAAAAAAAAAA